>VXAU01001357.1:253102-321541 GCA_013399695.1 Formicarius rufipectus
TGGCCCCCCTGCAGCCCACGGAGCCCATCGGGGGGCAGAGACCCGACTGCCCCCCATGGAGTGACCCCCAGGACAAGAGCAATGGCAGCAACAACACCCACCTGCAAACCCCCATTCCCTGCTCCCTGGGACTGCTGGAGGGAGGGAGGGGTGGGAGGAGAGGGGTGTTCTGGGGACTGATTTCTTTCTTACTTTTTAGTTTTAGTTCTTATCTTGTTAGTAATAAATTGAAGTATTTAGCTACTCTGAGTTTGTTTTGCTGAGTTTGTTTGCTCTCAGCTGTTTTTTGCCTTTTCTCCTTTTCCCTTTCCCAGTGGGAAAGGGGGGGCCTGGAGGTTTGGGTGGACACTGGGTGAAAACCACCACATGCCTGCATTATATTCGCTGACAAAAACTCCTAACACCGTGTTGAGAGGAAGATGATGGACAGAAGTTCAGGAGAGGGTGAGAATAACCTCAACTTTCAGCTATTGAGACTCAGAGCAGAAATCTCAAGTGGCGATTGAAAAAGAAACGTTAATAACAAGTCCCGTTGTGCCGGCGCTGAGCCGAGGCAGGGAGAAGAACCTTGTGCTCTCGAGTGGTCCTTCTGCAGAAGAGTCATCCAGTGGTGCAGCATTTCCCTTTGCTGAGAGAGCCCTGGTTCCTCCTGGGCAGAGAGACACTCGGCTGAACTCCTTACAAACCACTGGAGTGGCTTCTCCAGCACAAACACGGGGGTGCAGCAACGCTGGGTGGAAACCAGAGCTTCACTTCAGAGGGAGCTCTGCCAAGGTTCTGCTGGAGCTGGGCACTTTGCAGGTGATGGCTTGTGTCCACAGGACTTTGGACCAAAAATAATACCTGAAGAGATGGAGGCGGAAGGTTGGGGAAAGGACTTCGAGTTCTCGTCACGGTGCTGTTGTTTGTAGTTACACAATATTGTCACCTGGAACTCAGAGCAGCTTCCAGGACCTAAAGGGGCTGCAGGGGAGCTGGGGAGGGACAGTCAGCGAGGGCATGGAGTGATAAGAGAAGAGGGAATGGCTTCAAACTGGAAGAGGGCAGGGTTAGATGGGATGCTGGGAAGGAATTCTCCCCTGGGAGGGTGGGCAGGCCCTGGCACAGGGTGCCCAGAGAAGCTGTGGCTGCCCCTGGATCCCTGCAAGTGTCCAAGGCCAGGTTGGAGCAACCTGGGCTGGTGGAAGGTGGCATAACTCTAACCCTAACCCCATGGCAAGGGGTGGCACTGGCTGACCTTTAAGGTCCCTCCAACCCAGACTACTCTGGGATTCAGTGAGTGGTTGGAGAACTCCAGGCTGGAACGAGCATTTTCAGCTCAAAGGGGTCAACTATTAATTCAGTCACTTTTTGGTGACACAAACACATTTTTTCTCAGGACTAACATATATTAGAATGACAATGTATTAGAAAAAGTTATAATGTTTTTTACAATTTCGGACCTTCAGTTCCTTTATAATGCATGTGTCAAAAGCAGTTGCATTATTTCTTCAAGCATACTTCAAAATAAACTTATTCACCCAGACTTCTGGTTTTGAATAAGGAAAAAACCCCATATGTATCCTTAAAATACACCAATAAAATAAATTGAAGGTACTTCTCGCCTTGCAGATTTCAAAGTGAAGTTCTGAAGAAATAGTTATGCTCTTTCCCAAAAATATTCATAGAGCCTGAATTTTTAATTCCCAGAGCATCTCTCTGATGTTCCTGGAGCTATATAGGGATGTAGGTACAGGAATATCTAACGAGGAGAGATGTGTGAGGAGGATTGAGGTGGATGGCAGAGATTAAAGCCTGAATATCTCTGGCATTACCATATGAGATGCTCAAAATTCTGAGCAGGGCAGGTGTCAGCCCCGAAATGGCAGATGGCATTTTTGGTGCGTCAGCATCATTAGTCAGAGCTTCAGAAGTCAAAAACTGGGGGGTGGGAGTGGCCCTGCAAAATCAGCTCTCCTTCAAAATCCCTCTGCTGGGAACACGCTCTGTGCCTGAGGGATCCACAGCCCGGGAAGGATGGGAGAAGCTGGGGCTGTTTCCTCCTGCAGAGGCCGCTTTGCACAAGTCCTGCCCGAGCTGCTCTCCAGGTCACCTTGGCCTGAGTGTCTGCTGAGCCCAACTGGGGTGGAGCTGTCCCAGCCACGCTCCCACCAGAGGTGGGACAGGACTCTGCTCCTCTCTGCTCCATCCCCAGGGCCAAGACAGGCAGGAATGCTCAGCCACTCCCTGGAGTTAAGGAGTTAATGAATATCCTTAATGATGATTGTTGCAGTAAAGCAGATCCTTGAGCAGGTTCAGAGACACCTGGGAAGAGCAGGAGGGTTAGTCTTGTTCCATGCTCCTTTCCTGTCAGTGTTTGGGAACAGCTGTGCCCCAGGGGCTTATTTGGGGTCAGTCTCGGGTCTCTTTGTTGTCAATGTGATCTCCTGAGAGCAGGGAGGGTAAGACTGAGCTGGAGGTGGGAACACATGTACCAGCTTGCAGCAGCTTAGCCCTTGGCCACTCTGCTCCTTTGCCCCACACCACAAAGGCAAGGAAAAAAAAGCTGATTTTGTTTACATTAAAATTCATGAACACATAGCTTGGCCTTTAATCTCAAAAAGTCAGAGTATTTGCTTGAAAGGACAGTTCCTCACCCACAGACCGGGCCAGTTTAAAAAAATTCAGCAATTACAAAGACAAGAAAGACCTTTTTGTGGAGCAAGTGAGAAGGACCAGGGAGGTCTGACTGTCCAGCTCTCCCCTTATCTCCTCAATCTCTTTTTATTGCTCTCCCCAGTGCTATAAATCAGTTTTCCGAAAAAAAGAAAAAGATTAACAAGAACATGTGTGGCAATGATGCTGATTACATTTTCCTGTTCATCTTTGTGCACTACTGCTTGCTATCATACAGCATAGTCCCAGCTTTGTCTGCAGGCTCATTTGTCTCCCAGTTTGTCTTTGAGCACAGAAAACCTACTAATATTAAAGCAAAAATAAATAAATGAAAAATTAGAAAAGTGGCTTAAAGATGTTCTGTCTGACTCGAGGGTGCTGGGAGAGAGACGAGGCGAAATGTCAGATGAATAAATAATTCCATACTTCAAAGGACAGCAAATCATTTGCAGGGGTTAGGAAACAATGTCGGCCTCTTTCTCATACTTTGTGGGAAAAACGTCAGATTCCCTGGGAGTACAGGGAGCATTTTTCCATGTTCCCTGAGGAACAAGGAACACCAGCCCAGGGGGAAGACGGGACATTCCCTCCCATGGCCACGGGTCCAGGACATGGTTTGAAAAGGAGACCAAACACCACGACTTTCACTCCCATCACTTGGTAACCCCACATTTTTGGGTGTTATGAAATGAAGGGCTCTGTTGCACCCAGGAGAAGGTGGTCAACAGGACATGGTTTGAAAAGGAGACCAAACACCACGACTTTCACTCCCATCACTTGGTAACCCCACATTTTTGGGTGTTAAGAAATAAAGGGCTCTGTTCCTCCCAGGAGCAGGTGGTCAACACCTCCCAAAATAGCAGCTCTCCAGTGTTGGATTTCACATGCCAAACAACTGGCTGACTGGGTTAGTAAACGGAGAAAGGGATGTGATTACAGTCTGTATCCTCAGGATGCATTTAGCACGAGGCCAAGGCCTTTTATTTTCATCACAGCACCGTGGCATTTTGGAGCCTGGACCTAATGGGGAATGACTGGCAGCCTTGATGATAAAACAATCTTCCAAGCCCAGCTCATGACTCACAATAAGCGAGCACTGCTCGTGGGATAGCTCTGGGAACCTTCAGTGTGGGCAAAAAGAGTCCTGCAGTTTTCTCATTTAATTAAATTTAAATCTCTGGGGACTGACAGTGCGTGTCTCGGGCTTAAGCTTTTTTATTTTGACTCACTCTTTGCAGCTTAATGTCACTCTAAAGTAGTTTTTAATCAACAGACAGTCTCAACTGGAAGTGAAGCTGACATCTGGTTACCTCTCTATAAGGATTTTTATTAATTGCAACACTAAGTACAGGGAAAATATCTAAGATGACACGGGGTGGTAGCACAGAGTTCAAAAGCACTTTATCATTGTCTCTTACGGATGACTTGCACTTGTGGTTGCCTGGAATTTTTTACTGGAAGGGCTCACTTCCATCTGGTTTTATTGTTGCAGATCAAATTATTAAAGGGTAATCTTCTACACCAGAAAAATTGGAGTATTTTAGAAACATCTGGTTTCTAAAATACCTCCAAGATTCCTGAGTTAATGGGAAACTGCTTTCAGTGCTGTTTTCTGGAGAAACTCTAGTTCTCTGCATCGGAACGAGCTGTAGACGCAGATATGGATACAGATAAAAATATATAGCTAAAAAGAATACCTGCACCACATGAGTCAGTATTTCTTAGAGCCAATTCCTGCTGAACTCCTCCTGAACTGCTCCTGACCAGAAGCCATGCAGCACTACAGCACAGGGAATGAAATTAGTCAAGTCGTGTTAACACAACATTAGTCAGGAACGGTGCTAATTGCTAAATCCACGACCTTTCAAGTTTGGCATTTCCAGGCACAGGAAGCCAGCATGGGATTGTTTCATTTAACAGAATTCTTTTTAATGTAGGGAAACCCTCTGAAAATACCTCCCAAATACAAATGTGGTTCTCTAACAAGGTTCTAAAAACCCAGTGTGCCCAGAGATGCTCGTTAGGAATCCAGACAAGGTGTTAACAAGCACCTCACAGTTTATTTGCACTTCCTGTGCTGTCCCCTCTTACAACTCCTAATTACAGTGCTCACGGTCACAGAATGGTCAGAAGGGACCTTAAAGATCATCTTCCAACCCCCTCTGCCATGGGCAGGGACACCTTCCACCAGCCCAAGTTACTCCCAAACCATGTCCAACCTGTCCTTGGACACTTCCAGGGGTGGGGCAACCACAGCTTCCCTGGGCACCCTTTGCCAGGGTCTGCCCACCCTCATAGGGAACAATTTCTCCCTAATATCCCATTTAAACCTGCCCTCTTTTAGCTTGAAGCTGTTCCTCCTGGTCCTGTCACTCCTTGCCCTGGTCAAAAGTCCTTAAACAGATTTTTCCAGCCAGACCCACTGTGGTAAGAGGCAAAAATCAAAAGAAAAGGCTATTATTGCTAGTCCTGCTCTTCTGAAGGGCATGGAGAATTCTAATGGTGTTCAAAGGGAGACACAGGACTGGTGAACCAGAGAGACACCAACAGCAACTGGAACAAGAGTGACAAAAGCTGGACAGAGCAGGAGTAAATGGAGAAGTGGAAATTTGTGGCTGATGAAAGGAGGATGGTGAGAGGGAGAAGGGAGGGAGCCACACTGTACTCTGCAGAGGTTTAATTGCAGAACTTCAAAGACACTTCCAAAAATACAGAGGGAAAATGTCTGCAGAGATCCAAGGTGAAACATCCCTTCACAAAACTAGACAGGCTTAATTAGAGGCAAGTGGAGTAAAGAAGGAACTTCCCCCCTGCAAGACAGAGCCCTACAAGAACCAGGCAACTCGTTCCTGGGTGCCAGTGTGTGTTTGTGCAGCAAACAGCTGTGATGTGGCTGCCACTGCACATCAGCCCTCCTGGCAGGTCCACAGACACGGGGCTTTCTTGGTGTCAAACTGTCAGCAAAGCAACACCCTTGTCTCCTCCCAGCCTCCTCTCAAGTCACACCTTGCTTTGTTCTTCCCCTCATTGTTCCTCTTGCAAGTTACAGGCTGGGAGTATTAAACAGGGATCTGGTTATAAGCAAGATAAAAGGAGGGATTGAACTTATTTTCCCCCATATCCTGGTGCTTCTTTAAGTTGTAAAGGAGAGATTGGACTCCCTCTTTCCATGCCCATGATTTGCTCAGAGCTTTATTCAGCAGAAGTCCTGGGACTGCTCCTCAGGTTGGGTTGCTGAGAGGCAGAAACCTCCCACCTGTAGCTGCCTGTGTGTCCAAGCACCCCAAGGGGGTTGTGTTTGGGCTCTGCACGGACCACTGAGGGGACGTGTGAATGCCCCAGGTCAGGAAATCCTTCTCTGTGTGTTGGAAAGAACATGGATTTTATGTTGAGAAAAAAAAACAACTCTTAAAATGTTTCCTTTTTTGCTGGAGGGACAAACCTAAACTTGTGCTGTGGGTGCTTAAACGGACATTCTACAAGCCAACAACCCTCTCCTCTGGCCAAAGGATGGACCTCCAGGGTAGCACTGAGAATTAGAATCACCTAAAATCATATCATAAAAGGGTTCCTCCCCCTCCCATTTATTTAGGAATAACAGCCTCATTTTGAAGAACATGCCATTAATAGCAATTAATACCAAAAAATTAAGAATTAGCTGCAATATTTAGTGACTAAATTACAGAGTAATGAGAATTGTATCAATTGAGGGTGGCAACACAGAGTGGAAGGAACACTATATTATGTTGTAATGAAAGGTGATGTCAAAGAGCAAGAAACCATGGGATGTGATTTCAAATCCCATGAGTAACTTCAGAAATGCTTGAGCTGAGTGTTTCTGTGCAAGCTGCTGCTCTTTCCATACCCACACTCTATTTTTGACATAACACATAAATCAGTGTCACAACAGAAAGACAAAATGATGCACACCCGAAGCAAAACATGAAATTACCTCTTTAGGGGCTATCTGCTTCTTAAATATTATTTTAGAAAGCATAAAAGAAACCAGAACAGCTGTTTTTAATCTGCCTGCAACACAGGGATGGAGGAGACCAATTTCCCAGGGCTTCACCAGCTCTCTGCCCTCCCAGCTGGTTACACCTGGGTATAGTCTGAGCACCACTCGTGTGCCCTGTGCTGTCATGAGAACATGACATTCCTCTTCCTTGGACAACAGAGGCCAAATCTACTTGAATATTTTGTTCCCATTCTGCAGAGAGGCCAAAAAATACTTTGCCTTCCCCTGAAGTCCAGAGAGAAGGACAGTTCTGTTTTTGTCAGGGTTTCATGGGACACCTCACGATCTGGATGTCATCCAGAGCTTGGAAATTAACTTTTGGTAGTTCAGAATAAGCTTTATATATTGGCTGAACCTTTGGGAATTCTAATTATGCTAGGGAGAAATGGATAAGAATCCTCATTTTATGAATGGAAAGCCCCACATTTGTAATATTCCCTCAGTCTCTCTTGAAATCACTATTTGAATAACATTTATAAGTAAATAAAACTTTTTTACAGCAAGCTCTGCAAAAAATGCCTGCCTCGTGTTAAGTGTGGGCTGATAAAACATCAACTGGACAGTCTCTCTCTGCAAATGAAGCCTTATTTCTCTGCTTTCTGCCCACTTTCTCCACCCAAAGCAGCCAAGATTAGGTAACAGCATATATTTGATACCTGATCATCACAGAGATTATGAGGACATTTATCCAGGGAGAGTCTCAACAACGATAAAGGACTGAACCAATGTGCTGTTATTTTCAGAATTATTCTCATTATGAATCACTGCCAATTAAACCTCAAGATGTGAGTGAATTTCAGAAGCAAGACAAAGTTGTTTCCCACCGCTTGCTGGTGCGTGTGCACATTGCTTCCCTCAGAAGTCAGTCTGTAATCCCTGTGAGGCTGGAGCAGTTGGAAGGTAAAGATGCAGAGGCAGCTTTGTACATCTTTGTAAATTCCTTTTTCCAGGTGCAGCATCTGTTGCTAAGCCCTATATATGCACCTGTTTTCAGGCAGCGTTTCCTCATCCATGGCAAGGCTTTATTAGTTTTCATGTTTCAGATGTCTCCTGTTATTTAAAAATCTCAGATGATTGCATTGCTAATCTTGCAGTTAACTGGCCTTCCTGTCCCTTTGTGAATGCAAAAGCTCCGTGTTCCTTCTCCCAAACGGCCTAATCTCACCCAAACCTCTCCAAGGGAGAAGTTGTGCTGCTCCTTTTGCTCTTAAATAAATAAAGAAATAAAGCCATAAGACCTTACAATGTGATCATTAGCACTTAACAGCCTTAAAATATATTCCCCTTCCTACAGCAAATGTAAAAGCCTGTTCTGTCATGAATAACAAAGGAAGTGTAATGAAAGCACAAGCAAGGCAGGAGTTTCCAGAGACAGTTGGTATCTCCATCAGAGATCTACTCGATTCAGTAGCTAATTGCTAATTCAATGTCTAATTGCTCAGTATCATTCTGCATTTGCCTGACTTGCAGCAGCAGCTCCGGTGGCTTTCGGAGGGCTCCTTAATGGCACAGCTCCTCACCTTGCACCGGCTGCAATTATTCCAGATGCCAGCTGGAATGTTTGAACAGACAGGAGCAGCCTCCCAGCACCTGCAAAACCTTCAGCTGCTTCCAGAGCCGTGCCAGGACCTTTCCCCGAGGAAGGTGCTGTTCCTGCAGGGCCGTCTGGGGTCACCTGCCCAAGGAGGCACAGGGCAAGGCCACCCTTGAGCTGCTCCTCGGTGGCACCTGGAGGGTGCAGCACCTCCCTGACCCTGCACAGGACCCACTGCTGCTCGCAGATGAAAGCTCAGTAAGGGCTATTTCCCTCCATTACTCTGTGTGGAACATTATGTCCTCATTAAAAAAACCAAAAAAAACCCCAAAAAAACCAAACCCAACAACCAACCAAACAAAAAGCCCAACAACAAAAACAAACAAANAAAACTCCCAAAAAACCTCCCCGAAAAAACCCCAAAACACCCAACCCCCCAAAAAACCCAAAAAACAAAAAAAACCCCAAACTAAAAACAAAAAACACACAAGAAAAAAAAAACAAACACAAAAAAGCCCAAACCGAAACAAAAAAAACCAAACCACCCCCCCAAAAAACAACAAAACCAAACAAAACAAAACCAAAACAAACAAAAAAACCCCCACCCAAAACAAAACAAAAAAAAAAACACAAAAACCAAACAAACAAAAAACAAAACCTCCAGGTTCACTCTGGTCAGCCAATTTAGATTATAAACGAGCTATGCTAAAGCATTTCAAGAAACCTTGGGACACCTCCCAGAGTCTTGGGGCTGTTTGTGCAACTCCCCACGAGCAGGAAACACTTTCAAGGTCTGTGTTGTGCCTTCCAAGTGTTAGACGAGGAGCACAAACCCCAAGCACTGCAGGTAAAGCAGGGCAGGGAACGGTCCCAACTCGCTGAGCATCAGTGTGTCTGGCCATCTCTGGTAGTCTCTGTGTAGCAATTTATGCCCCAGCAGCTCCTGCATAGGAACAGCATTTTATATCCAATTTAAAAACACGAATGTTCCGTCCTTACCCCAGAGCTTAAAGACAATTTACAGAAGTAGGGCACTATGAAGTATTGCCACAATAAAGTGTTGTTTTACTTCCCTTTTACAGCAAAAATTAGGGGAACTCTGCAAGTGTTGTCAAGCCTTAAAATATGTTTGCAATAAAATAGAAGCCATTGGCTTTCTTTAATTTCAATGGCTTTCTTCATTATTCAAAAGCCTCTTTAAATCTTTCATAGATTCAGATGTGATTTTTTAAAAAAAATAAAACCATAACCCTTCAGCAATTAATCTGAGTCTCCGGCTACTGAAAAAAAATTGGGCATTGGTGGTCTCTCATGGAAGGAGAAAGCATTTTAATTCTTCAAAACTTGCTTATTGGCTCCTCTATGTTGGCAGGAGTCTGAATATATTATAAAATGCTTTTCTGGTAATGTTCTTCTAGAGCAAATGAAGAAACACCTTTTAATTTGTCACTGTGAATCAATTCGAAATCTACCCCAGTGGCTGGAGATTTATTTTCACTTGGACATGAATGATACATTCATGTTCAGAGAAACTTGCTGTTTAATCACATGAAACTCCCCCAAGTAAGGAGTGAGGATCCAGGACACAGTGAGTTAACAGAGACAAAACATTAACTTTCATGGTTGTTTGAAGAGAATGAAAGGAATTAACTAAGTGTTAAATAATAAGGAAATATAAGAGGTTGCCATCTCTTCCCCTCAACCAGAGAAGCTCCACAAAGTCCAGGCTAGACTATTTTAATTAACATTACACAGCACTTCACTGAATGATCAGTCCCTCAGAAAGCAACAGAAATACCAGAGGATTATTGCAAAGGAATGAGATTGTCAAACTTCAAATCCTTAGACCCTTTGAGGAAGAGCACCCTGGATTTGGGAAGCAGCTTCGGGCACACCATGGGTGGATGTTGCAGGACACTTCTCTAATTGGCCCAAGAATCAGTGAATGGAGCTACAGATCCACCTGCTGCTCGTGGCAGCACCATGAGGAACGGGCAGGGAGCATTTTCAAGCTGTGTAAACTAAAATAATGGAGAGACTCTGATTGTGAGAGTGGATTTAGTGAGAAGAAGCCTGTAGGTCCTTCAGCTTTCACCAGTCATGCTGCAGAGTGAAGGGCAGAGAGGAGAGGTCTCTTCCATCTGCAAACCCTGAGCTAAAATGGGCTTTGGACAACCAGGCAAGTCAAGTCTACCTGTTGACAGGCACAATTTTCAAGTGATCCAGGCATGGGAGAGTTGTTGATGTCTTTGTGTGAAACACTTGAAAGAATAAACTTTAAACAGATGGAGCAGGGGGAAAAAAAGTAAAGGAAAATAATACAAAAATCAGTGGACAGAGAAGTGGACAGATATTTGGATTTTAGTGCAGCTTTTGATGCTGTCTCATGAAATCTTAATTGAAAAAATTAATTCAAGTCTGCTTGGCTGGAGACAATGGTGTGTGGACTGAATATTGGCTAAAAGACAAGTGAAAAAAATTACAATATACAGCTGTGCAACAACATGGTTGTAAATGTCCAGTGGGGTAAAACACACTGATTGTTAGCCTGGGTTTGCTTTATATCTTCATTAATGATTTAGAAAAAGGACATAATTAAGATCTTAATTAAACACACAGATTATGCTCATTCATGAAGATTTGAAATGTCAGTAAGGAGAGTGAAATAAAAAGGGACTGGCCAAAAGAGATCCAGCAAGAGAGTGAAAAGCTTTTACTGCAAACTCAAAGCCAGCAGAAAACATAGAAGGTGAACCATTAAGATGAACAGTTTAGGAAATGAAACATCAGCAATGGATAAGGGCTGGAAGATGTTACACGAAGTCTAAAAAGTAAAATGCAAGTTTAGGGTCCAGCACCTTTTGCACCCTTTGGAAGTTCAGCCCTGGACTTCAAAGGGTCTTGGCCATGGATGGCACTCACAAAGCAGGGATTATCTGCAACCTTGTTCTGGCCATCTCATGCAACTCCGAGAAATGCCCTCCCAGAAAGATGTTCAGTTGGAAGGGAACCAGAGAAGAGACAGAATAAAAAATTAAGAGGTTTTGTGGGAACTGAAGAGGGAAGAAAAATGAAGAGAATGAAGCAGTTATAATTTGGCCAAATAGGGAATAAGCAGGAACACAATAACAGCTTTCAAGTGTCTGAGGACAGAAGCTTGTAGAAAGGATAATAATTATTCCCTCTGTTATATGGCAGAAGCATTTTAACAGGTGAAGGGAATATATTATAAGGGATGAAAGACATTTGATGTAAATACCAGGAAGTGCAGCATATTAAACTGTTGAATAATAGAAGAGATGGAAGTCCTATGCTCTGGGATTTCTGAAAATCAGATTGAATGCCAGCTATTGAAATGCAGAGAGTAATCTTGCCTATTCCCCAGGATGCCATGAAATACATCTGCCTTAAAAAGACTCCCATCCTCCCCCAGCCCCTTCCTGTGCAAGTTCCTCCCATGTGTTTTAAAGCCTGCACCAGGAGATGCAGAAATAGCAGAGGATAAATTGTTCTTAATAATGAACAAACACTCTTCATAGCTTCTGATTGGGTAATATTCTTTCTCCTTTCACCCCTCTGCAATTGAGATTACAGTCTTTTCTCAAATGTAGCATTCAAGTCAATATCTTCAAACTGTTTTGCTCTACTCAGAGGCAAAAAAAGGCTTTGCTGGGCTGGGAAATGAGGCTATTTGTAGCAGTAACCCAAAGATTTGTTAGCAGAGGACATTTTTTTACCATGATTTGCCTTAGACTGTCTTTTTTTTTTTTTCTTCCTAGAAATGCTGCCTACAGGTGGTGTAAGACTCCTTTTCAGGAGTTTTTCCTCTCGTGCCCCATAATTTTCTTAGGTGTCTACATTCTAAAATTCCTGACAACACTAAAGACCATTAATTTGCATGTGCCCACTCATTTTCATAGCAAAGAGCTTGGCTAAAAAATATGAAGCAAAGAGAAAAACACAAAAAGCTGCCTTTTGTTCCACAATCCAGGTCACGGCAGGGCAGGGAGCTGCTTCTATTCATCAATTTCTGCCTTTTCTCACCCTCTCTATTTTGGTTCCCAGCTTTTTACCAAACATAGGAAACAAAGACAAATTTCAGATTATAAACAGGAAGGTTTTTTTTGTTTGTTTGTTTGTTTTGGTTTTTTTTTCTATTCCAATACAGCTAAATATTTGTAAACATGGGAAATGTCAGTTCTTATTTGGTACAAACGATCACAGGTTTATTTATTTTGATTTGAGCAGGGCTGTTTACTCTGCTGGAGGATCCATACCACTTACATTTCAGTATGTGTTCAAGTACAGGACTTCACTCACTCTAGAATCAGTTTTAATGATCAATAGTACACTCAGGCCCCATTAAACCACTGCTTTTAGACTTCTCACACTGCTGCAGTCTATGGTAAAACACATTGAAAAGCAGTTTCTGGCCATTTGTGTCTCGCTTTGATATTAATGTGCAAGGAATTGTGGATTAAAGAGGTCCCAGGGAAGGTTTGCCACGTCTGAGTGTAAATCACATGTATTTTACCACAGCCAAACGTATTTGGTACATCTGCAACGTCACATACCTATGCTTAAAATTAAAAAAAAAATCAACACCTCCTGCACTGCAGAAACCAGGATCACAGGTAACAGGGGGAACACACAGTGTTGGCACAGCACTGCAAGAAGGAGCAAGGACACAACACCTGGAGGAAAAAGTAGGACAGGAAGAAGCAAAAGCAGGGAGGAGGTGCCATCTGTCCATGGAGCATTGGTGAGACATTATAGAAGAATCTGTTTAATTCCCAAACTGATCAGGAAAGCTGGAAATATGCAGAAAATGGATGGGGCAACACCTGGAAATCATATTTTATGGAGAGTAAATTATAAAACTGAATGCATTTGGTTAATCTGAGTCTGATTTAGAAGATGACCTTCCTGAAGTCAAGGAAGCAGTGGTGTGAAAAATCATCTAAGTTATTAAACCCAGTAACTCTTCTGATCCTCACCCAAGCTATGACAGCATCACTGCCAGCACTGCAGTCTCACTGTTACGTGAGTCAGACCAAGCTCACAGTGGGGGGTTTCTGTCTCGTAGTTCATTCAATCTCTGCTCTGCTTTGCACTTGCCAGAAAAAACACCCAGAATCAGCCCCACCTCAGACAAATAAAATTCAGTCTTAGATATATGTACAAATTATAAATACCCAGAATTACATAGATTAAGGCTGTTTAAAGAATTAACACTAGAGGGAAAACAATACCTAAACTATAAACTATACAATGTCCTGACATTCTTGAAAACCAACATTCTGTATTTCCACACACTTGTATTATGAACTTAAAAGCTTGAATGTGTTTTATTCCTTGCCAGGTTTCTTCTTCTACTTGGAAAACATTTATTCAGCTTCTTGTTTACACTGAATTTAGAATTAATGTGACTGTTCTGGTTGAGCAAAAACAACCTTGACTTGTATTAAGCATCATTTTATCATGCCAAAATATCTTGTGTAGAAACACAGAGTGAACACAGTTCTCAGAATTAAGCTAGTTAATAATTACTATATAAACAGGTCAGGGATCAAAAGAGACAGTAAATTCTTGTGGACGGTGTGTAGATTATAATTCATCTTCCCATACTGAAAAGCCAGAGCTGTCTTCATGTGTATAAAAGAAGTCTAACATCTTGAGGTGAAATAACATGGCCTCAGTCAACACTCTGCCCAGAATAATAGCCAAAATAAAAATGCAAAGTTCATTTGTATAACATAACACACTGTTGGCATTGGTGAGGTATTTCTTAGGTGCAACAATATTTGCTGAAAAGTTACATAAAGCAAACCCCACTTTCTTAAATGCTGTAGAAATAAACAGAACCCCCAAGTGAGATACTCCAGTTTCCTACTGAGTTTCTCAACCCAAAACCTATTTTCCCAGTCCTGCTTTCCTTCAAGAGCCTGCTGCCCATGCACTGCACTCAGCAGCTCCCCCCAGGACCTCCTTTGGGGTCCCTCAGCTCTTTTCAGCAAGGCACCACCAAAAGTGAATGCACACCTCTAAGTTTGCATCTGAAACACACACACCTTTAAATAAAACATCCTGAGTGGGTTTGCTGGCCCTGAGCAGGATCCTTCTTGAGCATAGAACGTGATGGGTGGGCAGAGGCTGAGCAGAGAAACTGGTTTAGATGCACTGAGGGACAGACCTGCCTGCTGGAATCAGAGTGTGGGAGGACTCTCAGGACAACAGCTGTCAACAGTGACCTGATGGCACAGATTTAAAACTGGGAAACTTGCTGGTGGCACCTGGAAGAACCCACCTCCTTCAAAAGGCTCACAGTCTGTGTCAGCCACACCACCCTTTACCACCCCAGTTTCTGGTGGGACCATTGCCAGCTGTTACCAGTTAATCATTAGCAATGACCTAACGAGCTAATCATGGTGCTGGCCTGGCTGTGCCACCCGTTTGTGTCTTAACACCAAATGAATCACAAAATCACAGATGATTTGGGTCAGAAGGGACCTGAAAGCTCATCTCATTCCCCACCCTGCCATGGGCAGGGACACCTTCCACTATCCCAGGTTGCTCCAAACCCCATCCAGCCCGGCCTTGGACACTTCCTGAGTGGCTTCACTCTCTCCCTGCAGCTGAGGACATGGTCACCTTTGAACCTTTTAAAATGGTTAATGTTTCATTACATGGAATCAAGGGCAGAACACCAGACTTCAGCTGGGACTGATCATGGATGCAGCTGGAGTCAGGCAACGGGTATTTCCAGCTGAACTTCCTTGCGTTCTTTCAGTTGGCCAAAGCTCAGGATATGAAAAGCTCAGACTCCAGATTTTGTAATGCAGATGGCAAATACATGTAAGATAAGAATACAGTCAAGTGACAACATTGCAGAGTTGCTGAGGACAGTACAGTGGAGTTTCTTCAACTTGAATTATTTTTCTGAGGTTTTCTTTCTGCAGCAAAATTTGGGGGCCTTATACTCAATTAAGATGTTCACAGAAAATACTACTATAAAACTGCAAATGAAACCAACCAACCAAAAAGCCACAACAAACCCAACAGTTTTCTTTTACATCAAAAAATCGGATTTGGAAAAGAAAGTAGTTCAATGCCCCAGCAGGTACCTGAGCAAAGCCAGACCCTTCTCAGTGAACTGATGTCCCACACAGCCAACAAGCAAACAGCCAAGCAATACCATGGGAATTGAGTTGGATGTCTCCCTCAATATTACATTACATTTTAATGCTTCTTTCTTGCTAATAAAAGCAATGTGGAATCGAAATTCCACTCAAATGACAAACCCACCCTGTGAATTAAAACTGCAGTTCCAGAAAACAATTACATCTGCGTGTACTTCTTTTGGAGCTTGGAAAGGATTTCAGGACAACTAAAAAGCTCCAGCCCTATCAGTGACTATAAAAATATGCAATAGCAGGGAAAGGTCTCAGCAAAGTGGGAAAAGCCCAGATGAGTAAACACAGCTGAGCAGAACCGTGTTTGGCTCATCCCCTTGTTTGCCAAAGCACTGTTAGTGCAGAACACAATTTACAGATTAAAACGAGCCTATCTTTGGAGTCATGTGGTGTTGCTGGCTCCTTAACCTCCTGCTTATCTGACAGGGCAACCTGCTGTTGTGGGTATAGGTAGTTTGGCTACTTTGGGAGTCGGCTCTTGGCCCAAGAAAGCTCTTTTATTCAAAGGCAGAAGCAGCCAGACGGGAAAAGCAGCTCTCAAGGTTGGTCTTTTCTGCTTCTTTTTCAGATACACGAGTGTTAAAAGCGGGAGAGGTGGAAGTGGTGATGGGATCAGACAGGCAGGTTGGAGTAAATAAACCAAGATCTGCTGGTTTCCCCCCTCATTTCTGGGTTAATTTGTTGCCACCTCCACAGCTTGGACATTTCAGTGGGTAGAGGATGAGAGCAGCAGCAGCTGGAGCTCCCAGCTCCTGGTCGAGGGGCTCCAGCTCGGCTGTGTCCTTCAATCCAGAACTCTGCACTGGCCCCTCTGAGGCTGCTGGGCCTGCAGAGTTTGCCTCTGGCACCAGACCAGAACAGCTGGAGGGTGTTCAAAGCTCCAGTGGGTCATGAGGAGGTGGGAAAATGAACTGAAGTGCACCCAGAGCCTGGGGCGGGCTGCTGGACGTGCCTCGCCCCGGGCTTTGAGCTGCTCACACAACACGATCTAAAGGTGTCAAGCAGGAAACAAGGCTGGTCCTCCTCTGTGGGAACCCCAAAACAGGATTATGCAATTGCTGATGGCTAAAATATCGTGGTGTTGGTCCTTTCTATGCTCTTCATTGTTGAAAATGATGGTTTTCAATATGGTAAGGAATCAGAAATCATAGAAAGGAAGGGAAGGTTGGAAGGGACCTTGATGATCATCCAGTTCCCTGCCATGGGCAGGGATGACACCCACCAGACGAGGTTGCTTGGGGTCCCATGTGCTCCAGAGAGTGGATAAGCACTTAAATGTATTGCAATACTTTGCTATTATGTTTTACTACTGAAAAATTTCATCTTAACCACAAAAACGACTTCCAGACACCTCCGTGTCCCACTGGAGGACACCGAGAGGATCCACAGTATGTGTACATGTGTGGAAAGGCACGGGAATGGTTTGCACCCAGCTTAGGTGGGGTCATCCCTGTGCAAAGGGGAGTGATGTAGGAACAAGCAGGGCTGCAGAGGAGGAAAAGAAAGCATCTAAATCTATCATGGTCAAAAAAACAATCACTGTCAGCCTCAGAATTGCACAGGAATATTGGAGGGAGAATTAGCATTAGGCGGTGTAAACAGAGTGAGGTAAATTTAGGCATCAGTGTGGAAGGAAACTGCATGTCTTCTGTACTCTTTAAAGTGTTAGCAGGACATCAAGGTGGAATTCAAATGTTTTAAATGTCAGCTGCTTGCATCTCCCAGATCCCACTGGGAGGTTTCCAATCATCAAAAGTCCAGCCATAATAAATGCACTCACATTTACGTGTGAGTTTGCAGCAATTCCTCTCTAGCTGATCATGCTGACAGGTGTCTGCACAGCATCTGAGAAACACAGCCACTGGAGCACACACATCTGGGCTGATTTCCTGCTCCTCCACTGGCACAGAAGGGGTGGCAAAAAAGGTGGATGCCTAAAATTGTGTCCTTCTTTGTGCTGCAGTGGTGCCAAGAGAGCAGCAAAGCTCAGACTCTGAGATCTACCATCACTTCATGGTGTGTTTCCAAGGTGCTCTTTGCTTGTTATGCAAAAAACATTTCCTCCTGGGAATCACCTTAGTTTACAGATTTCCTGCTGGACAGACGGAATTTGTGCTGAGGTCTTTGATCCTGGAGAACCCAGGCTGGTCTATCAGGATCCCAGAGCTCCTCATCCTCTCAACTTTGGCATAAACATCTCTGCACTGTTCCATAACCAGCACACTTCTTTCAGTGAGCAGTAGCAGTAAATCATTGCATTTCCAAGAATCCTTAAAAATAAAGTTCTCAGGCTTTCCCAGCTGTAAAACCCTTAGAAAGGCTTTTTTTGCCTTTCCACACCTGGTTTTCTCTGGCAGAAGTGAGACTTATACAGCAATTTTCTTTCCATGTTTTTAAAGTGGCTGATTTTGATTTGGATGCCTTTTCCCCCAAAAAATCCTTTCAGTCAATGTGGAGTTACATAAAGCAGCTTTCTGAAGGGAAAATACATCTGGAGAAGTTTCCACTGAGAGATGTGGGCGCATGGTCTGGACAGGGAAAACGGTTTCTTCCTGCCTGGAATCAAATCAGTTCATTCCCATCTTGCAGAGGAGGATACCGGTGCAAAACTGAAGAGAAAAGAGGGAAATCAGAGAGAATGGTGGCAAAAAAGAGTCTGGATACCCAATTCCTGCCATCTCAGTGCCAGGCAAAGAGCCTGCATTAGCAGACCATCATGGGGCAAATTAGGTCTTGATATTCCCCCCAGGACATCCCAGTCCTGCTTTGCACCCCTTGCCCTGCAAGTGGCTTATTCCTTTGCTTCTCTCTCCCTGTTCCCAGCGTCTGTGCAATTCAAGGAATGGTCCTCCCTCAATTCTCTGCCCCAAAACAAAGCTGCAAAGTAGATGGGATGGATGACACCACAGGGAAAACCCCTGCAAGGATCCTCTACACCAAGGGAGGAGGTAGAAGGACTGACTCTGGGCAGTCCAGCGGACCTTCATCTCTGTGCAGAAAAACTATTTTTCAAAAAGTATTTATTTTTTACATCTTGACACTCTCACTTTTGATACTCTTCACCCCACCATCCTGGCCTCAAAGAAATGAAATAATGATGTGTATTTCTGATCCTTCCACATCAAGGGTGATGCTTTCAAATAGGGAGAGGGTGGGCAAGGTTTATTTGGGAGATGGGAGGAAATTAAACATTTTCTTATTCCCCCAAAACCCTGATAGACTGAAACACATTGGCTTGGCTTAGAAATATGGTGCAGCTAATGCAGATGTTTCCTTGTTATAAATCTAACCATAAAGAACCATCCAGGAAGGGAGAATATAAGAAGAATTGTAAAATTCATAATAAAATTTTATTACGTTTATCTGGAAAGGGGAGGAGGGATTTTTGTCACTAGTAACTGAGATTGCCAAATGTTCTTCCATTAGGAGCAAAGTGGACAAGAAGCTATAAAATTATGCTTAAGCAATGAGTGAAATAATAGATAATGATTTTTTTTATAACAGTAGAGATCTGAACATGATACAATAAATCTTAAGGAACTGTGTTGTGAAAAAACACCTGATTTTTGTTAAACATGTTCAGAAGGAAAAAGGTAGGCAGAAGCCATCAGCCTGCTCCAGCAAACAGATGTTTGGGGTTTGTTGTGGTTAGTGGGCCTCTCTAGCTCAATTAAACTCTGTTTTTATCAGCTAAGTAACACTGAGGCATCTAAGGAAAGACAGATGCTACATTTTTAACCAAATAAGCTATTATCCTCAGCCTTGCCATAATCCTATTTGAGAACAAGAAAAAGGAGAAAGAAGACACTGAAGAATCCACAGTTTAAAAATACTGTAAACATAACTTAAAAAAAAAATTATAGATATTCTTACCAATACCAATCAAATCAGTGATGTTTCCTGAATTCCTTTAAGAGTGGATTTCAGCTGTTGATTCCCATCCCTACAGGGCCCATCAAGACTTCACAGCTGCTCACCTTCAATGAAAGCTGAATGCTTTGCCTGTGCTGCACACAACCTGAAACAAACCACAGTTATTACCTCCACTATTCTCATAAAGGACAAAAATACCCTTGGGAAGCACATTTTTAGGCCAATGAGGTATTTCAGGTGTCCTGCAGTGGGCAGCATTGTTCCTGTTGCAGATGACAACATTCCATGACCCCACCTGTCCGTACAGGTTGGCGTGACAGTTCCTGAGGTCACTCTTTGGGGTCGGCTGACAATGGAAAGGAAGTGGTCACCTTTGCTCTCTGCCAAAGCCTCATGTGAGATCCCCACCAAGGCAGCTTTTAGGCTGAGATGACTCTTAACCAGTTGATGTTCTGACTCATGAGCATTCAGTGTGTTTAGCAGTTTTGCCTTGCCGTGGGCGCACAGATATTTGAGTGTGACCATGGCAGCCGATCGGCTTTGGAGATGCTGCCCAGCTGAAGGACTTTTTGGGAATTCTCGTCCAAAAGAAGCAGAATTGGGTGTCAAACTGCTGGTTTTAAACACCTGTTAGAGCTCTTGTTGCCTAAAAGACACTCCTGTTTGCTTCTTCTGAGTGTTTGCCCATGGCTGCACAAGTATTTGAGCATGATCACTGTGACCGCTGTGTTGGCTTTGGAGACGCTGCCCAGCTGAAGGATTTTTTGGGGATTCTGGTCCTATAGCAGCAGAATCATGTGTCAAACTGCTTTTTTTAACACCTCTTAGAGCTCTTGTTGCCTGGAAGATGATATATATATAAGTAAATATTTACCTCTGTGCATACATGCATTAAACATACATACTTATATATACAAATATATATTTACTACTATGCATACATGCATGGTCTCCCTTAAACATGTATATTTATATAGATCTATATTTACTTCTATGCATCCAGGCATGGTCTCCTTTAAACATGTATATATAAAAAAAATAAAAACATATATATATATATTTACTTCTAGGCATCCATGAATGGTATCACTTAAACATATATATATACATTTATACATATATATATTTACATCTATTCATACATGCATGACATCACTGAAACATATATATTTTTATATATATAATTATATATATTTACTTCTCTGCATCCATGCATGGCATCCCTTAAACCCTTAGACATCAGGCTTTCCCTTATATTTAAAGCCTGTTTGTGGTTATGCCAGTTTAGAGTTTAACCAGCAGGAGAAATGAATGCAACTCAGAATGGGATTGCAAGTCAGAAGAACAATTTAATAGAAGATCACAAAATACACTGAGACAGAAGGAAAATTTGTTTGTGCCACAAAAACACCAGCTGTGCAGCCCAGCCCAGGGGGGCATGAGCAGGATGGAGCTCACCAAGCCCTGTGCTGAGCACCACGTGCCCCCCTCGAGTTCAAAGTAAAAAGAAAACAAGAAACCTGCTGGTGACAATGATGGTTGCAGTCCGGTGGCAGTCTCAGTCTGGTCGAGGCTCTGCTCCTCCTCTGGATCTGAAGAGAGTCCCCAATCCCAAAACCCCAAGCTTATATCCGCTTGGGCTCAGATGGGAATGCCCAGTCCCTCCCCCAGGGTGGGGAGTTTCCCAATGGGTGATTTACTCTGTGAGGTGAACAATGGCATATTTTTGTCATCCCTGATGGCTCCTGAGCAGACATGACCCCTCAGGTGGGTGTGGAGTCAGGAAAACTTCCTTATCTCATAGAGGTTCCTAAACATCCCCCTGTGCCCTGAGGGGTGGGGTGTGCCCTGGGCAGCTGCTGCCAATGGGCCATGGGGAGCAGCTCATGAGAAAAATGCCAGAGAGGGTTTAGAATCCACCTCCACCCAGTGCCAAACTGATCCTGGCTACTAAAACCAGGACAGTGGTGCCACACGGCCTCCCTTCAGCTGTCCCAGCAGTGTTGCCCGCAGCAGCACCACCACGTCCCACGTTCCCACGTACAAAGGACGGCGGCGTTTGATCCGCCTTGCAGCGCTTCAGAACGTTTAACTGACGACCTTCCTCTGCTCTGGTTTAGGGACGATCCCAAGTGGCACCCCCCCTCGGGGTGTCTTCTGTTGGGGTGGGACCGGGTGGAGATGGGGCTTCCTCGTGGATCCTGTGGGCAGGGCGTTTGCTGAGTAAGCCACGACTCTGCACTGTGGCAGGGATTTAAAGGGACAAAAAAAATCCGTGCCAGCAGCGAGGCTTGGGGCACTCCACATTAACCTCTCTCTATGTCAGGAATTAGATTGTTTTTTTTTCTTTGTTTTCTGTACCTCATGAATAGTCTTTAATCCTTGGCTGAAATTTACCTTTTAGCCTGTGGTTTTCAAATTCCTGCAATAGGCTTTGGTGATGGATTGGGTCATAAGCCTTCTAAAACTACCTCTGAATGATCTCCTTAGGTTGGCTTTTATTCCGTGGACTTCTCTGCTGGCATTCAGCAGATCTGTGGGGCAAGACTTTCAGTCATTGCAAATGGGGAGGAGGCAGGATTTCCCCCTCTTTCACCACTTTCTAGATGTTCTGCAGTTTAATATTCACATTTATCAGTGTTTATAACACTGGCCTTGACACGGCAGGAGTTACTTGTGGATAATTTCTGGAAATCTGGAAATGTCCAACAAATAATTATCCTCTTTCTGAGAGGACAAATTCATAGCTCAGCTAAAGAGATGGACTAAAACAGGCTCTAAAGTGCAAGTGTGCTTTTCAGCAGCTAAAAATCTGGTGCTCTCCTTGGGGAGGTTATTTTAGGAGAGACAGCAACTGTGCAGTGTGTAATCTGCCACTGAAGTGTGAGCCACAAGCCAGGATGGTCCCGGCTCCCCGCTGGGAGCTGAATAACCTGAGTTGTGTTTCTGGTGTCACAACAATTCCTCATCCAGTGTATTCCCACTGAGGTGCAGGTAAAAAAAAGGAGCCTTTCCCTTTCTTCTTTATAAACTGAGCTAAAAGCTGTTTTTCTGGGAGTACTTTGAGGGAAGGTAGAGAGGACAGTATGTGTTGCATCAATCGAGGAGGGAAGCACACAGCCTGGAAAAGCTCCCCAGAGCCAAGGGGAAAGTTGAAGGATAGCTGGGGAAGAATCCTAAAATGCTTGGGAATATTAAGAAGAGAATAAAAAGTCAAATTAGTACGTGGGCACTAGAATTCAACTAAATCCTCTCCAAATGTGACTCTGAGATATTTCATCTCAATTGAAAGATTTGGGGTTTAGTTTTGTGTCGTGGGATGGTCTCATCTCTTGTGTCACAAACCCATAAAACCGGTTTTATGGAATTACCCAGTTTTCTGAGGCAAAGTATCAGGATCCAGCCTTGAGTCTTGGCCAGGTTTGCTTTATCCTTTATCTCCTGTACAGCCACCAGGTGGTGGGTTCAAAAGCAAAGTGAAGGAGCCATTGTCCATGGCTCATGTCCCAGTGCAATGGATCTTCTCACCAGATGTTCTGGATGCTGAAGGTCTATGAGCTTACAAAAGGTGCTGGGATAAATTCAAGGAAGAAGAAGCTCTGGGTGGCAACAGGAGGCAAAGACATCACCTCTCACTGACACTCCATTTTTTGCTGGCTGGCAAGTTTTACTTGTAATGTTTTGTGTTTTACCTGCTCGTCTACTTTACTTTTGCAAACCTCCCTGGTATTTGGACCAGTCCAGAGGAGGCCATGGGGATGATCTGAGGGATGGAGGAGCTCTGCTATGAGGAAAGGCTGAGAGAGTTGGAATTGTTAAGCCTGGAGAAGAGAAGGCTCTGGGGAGACCTTATTGTGGCCTTTCAGTACCTGAAGGGAGATGACAAGAGCACTGGAGAGGGACTTTTACAGGAGCCTGGAGTGACAGGACAAGGGGGAATGGCTTCAAGACAAAAAGGGGGATGTCTAGATTAAATATTGGGAAGAAATGCTGCCCTGGGAGGGTGGGCAGGCCCTGGCACAGGTTGGGCAGAGAAGCTGTGGCTGCCCCATCCCTGGAAGTGTCCAAGACCAGGTTGGATGGGGCTTGGAGCAACCTGGGCTGGTGGGAGGAGTCCCTGCCCGTGGCAGGGATGACATGATCTTCAAGATCCCTTCCTACCCAAACCATTCTATGACTCCCTGATTCTATGGCTTGTTGATTTACCTTTGCTCAGACTCTGCAGGGCCATTCTTGCATATTCTGCATTTAATGAGAAATGTTGTTACTTGTCTGCAGTTACCAGGTCCATCTGCAGTTACCAGGTCCATCTCTGCAGTTACCAGATCTGTCTCTGCACCAAACATACCTCTTTAGTCATACAGAGTGGAAAAGTCATTTTGAGTCACCCCACTGTCTGAGGTGATCAGTCCTGTAGAAAAAACATTCTTCTCAGGTTAGTCGTGATTTGCTCAGAAACTGTGTAATTGGGAACCTGAAAAGATTAAATCTATCGAGGAGCTAGCAAGAAAAACAAACAGATTGCGTATAAACTATCAAAAAAGGGTAATCTGAAAGATTTTCTGAATGAATTATGGGTTAGGCAACAGCATTCACAAGATTCAAAGGGTTAGTGTAGTGGGAGCAGCACTGAAGGGACTCGGTGTCCAAGACTGCATTAATCTCTACTTCTCCAAGGCATCCTCAGAGCTCTCTCCTCAGCACACTCTTGATTTTTGAAATAATACAGAGTTTTGGAAAACTGGAATGCTCTACACAGGGGGTAGAAATGCAGTAGTGAAAATAAGGTACAGCTCTGAAATTCATGGAAGATTTGTTGGCAATTGCCCTGAGTGTAACACCAGTTCTTGGGTCAGCTGTGCAGTGTTTGTACCCTAAGCCTGTGCTGATGGATGATCGATTTTCAATTATTATCTCATTTTCATGATTTCATTTTCATTATTTTAATAGTTTCATTTTTACAGTTTATTTTAATTTTTGTACCTGAGCTCATGGGCAGCAAGCATTGTTGATGGTTTTCAAAATGAGCCTGTGAAAAACACTGAGCTGTGTAATCAAAAGGAAAATGAGTCTGAGGGGCTTGTTTTCCTTCTGGTTTTCTAGGATTTCAGAGTCTTCCCAGATGAGGAGCCACCTTGAGATGAGCTCTGTGCTGATGAATATTGCTTAAGGGCAACAGCACAACCTGGTGGTTTATGGTTACTCTAATGCAGCAGATCAGGAATCTGCTGGAGAAAACACAGGAATTTACCTTCCCCAGCAAGCAGCTCGCTGCCTGTTCAGAACTGCAGCTGCTTTTCATTAATTCATTTGAAAGATACCATTTTACCTGAGGTTTTCAGAATAAATAGGAAAGACCAGACTGCCAGGGCATGTGCAAACAGATAAAGTGACAGGTCCTTCCCAGCATCTCTGATTCAGAGCCCTCGAGGTGCAGTTTGTGCTGGATATGTCTGAATTTTTGTTCAAGAAAATAGCCAGAGGTGTATAACTAAAAGGAAAAGTTTTCAATATGCACTGTGCAAAATTTTGGGAAAATAGGCAAAAGGAAAGTGTGTACAGAAAAAAAAAAAAAAAGCAAGTTTATTTTGCTCTTTCTGTTGTGATGAAGCCAAGCAAAGCCTAGAATGCATTTACCCAGGCTGAATAGTCAGGAGCCAATAATAATATTTATTCTCTTTCTTCTGTGTCTTCAGGGTACGTGACGTTGGTCAGAGTGCATCTTCTGATGTGGCAGGGAAACGAAAGGGGTGGCAAATGTGCTCAGGCAGAATTTTCAAACAAAATTAATTACATTTTCTATTTTGCTTGGTTCTGAAGAACAGGTTGTTAGGACCAGCAGTGCTGACACTGCTGTGGGTGCTGAAAAAGATACCTTGCAAACCACGTATTCATTTGCTGATCATCCAGAATGGGCCAAAGGCCACTCCCTGGGACTAGAGAGGGGCTGCCAGCCCACTGCTGGGGCTGTTCCTGAGGCTGTGAAGGCCTTTTTCATAGAATAATAGAATTATAGACTGGTTTGGGTTGGAAGAGACCTTAAAGATCATCTCATCCCAAACTCCTGTCATGGGAAAGGACACCTTCCACTTGGCCAGGTTATTCAGAGCCCCATCCAGCCTGTCCTTGACACTCTCCAGTCCCTGGAGGACTCCTCATGGAGGAATCACTCCTTCTGAGTGACTCATCTTCAGGCTGTGTCCAAGCACAGACTGCTCAGTCCTTCTTAGCTTGATGGAAAGAACCTTTGATTTCACTTGTGTGGGTTTGCACCTGAGAGCAAAAGGATTTTGAAAGGCACCTACTGAAGCACTGAAGGAGCAAAGTGCTTTGGGGCAAAAGCAGCATTATATTTAGGCAGTGAATATTCCTATAGGATTTTCTCAACAAAGAAATGCTGAGGTGTCTCGTTCCTTCATCTTTGTCCTTCAGTCCAGTTCGTGGCTGAAGAATGACTCACAGTCCTGGGTCAAAGAGAACACCTGAGTCTATGTGGAAGTGTGATTAATGCATTTAAACTGGCTGAAGTTTTATTTATTTTATTGTGGTCGAATATAAAAAGTGTGCTGGCTGAAATTCGTGAAGATGATTATTATTCTGCTTTGGTCTATTATGGAGGAAATACATTGTTACATAAAGAGGACAAGATGCTCTGAAGACCAATGATGGTATTTCTGAAAAAGAGCTTTGGAAAAGTGTAGAATGGAAAAAAAAAATTAAGGAGAAAGGATTGTTTTCTTTTCCTTGAATGCTGAATTAGAGGACAGAATGAGCAAAGAACAAATGCTGATGTCTACAACCTTTCCCTATAGCCCACTAAAGCTCTGGGAGACTCGGGACTCCCACAGGGGCAGGTATGGGAAGCAGGTGAAGTTCTGCCACAGCTATCCACAACCATGGGCAGCAGACAAACATCTGAGCTGACGTGCCCTTGTGGCAGCTCCCCACACCTCCTGCTTCAGAGGGCACAAACTCCACACCCTTTTCCTTCCTAGAAAGGGTTGGTGAGCACGGGGATGTCACGTCTACCTGCTTGATGTGCTTTGATCACTCCCTAATTATAACCCATCGTTGACTTGTGCTTTGCTCACACAGCAGGAGACAGCGTTGATGGCTGGATGGAGCATCTCAGGTCAGCTGGGTTGAGCTGTCACTTCTCCATCAGCTCCTCCTGCCAGAAGTGCTGGGTGATGTCTGGGGCAGCAGCTGCTGCTGGCAGGGTCAGTCCTGCCCTCTGCTTGCCCTGCTCTTTGCCAGAGTCAAACCACGTTTTCATCTTAGCAGGAAGAATTTGTCAGCAACAATTTAGAATACTCCTTGGGGACACCCTTCTGTCATAGAATCATTCAGGGTGGAGAAGCCCTCCAAGATGGTTGAGTCAAACCACTAACCCAGCACTGCCAAGCCCACCTCTGTCCTCAAGTGCCATGTGCACATATATTTTGAACAGTTCCAGGGATGGTGATTCCACTCTTTCAACCTGTTCCTGTGCCAGACAACTCTTGCAGTGAAGAAATCTTTCCTACCATCCAGTCTAACCTCCCCTGGGGCAACCTGAGGACATTTCTTCTGGTCCTGTCACTTGTTACTCGAGAGACTGACCCCACCTGGCTCCAACCTCCTTTCAGGGTATCGGAGAGAGCAAACTCTTGCCAGCTGAGTATCAAACACCACTCAGAGAACAATCACGTGTCCAGTTTTCATGCTCTCCTTTCTCCAGGCTGTCATGGAGAGAGTCTGCATTGATTTGGCAGTGCCATTTGTGCCCCCAAAGAAAATGTTGCATCAGCAACATTACAGCAGATGCAGGAGGAGGAGTAACAATTCTGTACAACAAATTCAATGTGTTCCCATATTTTTTCCACTGAATGGTGTTCCCATTGCTGCAAATTTTGTATTAAATTATTTAGGTCAGCTTAAATTTGGAAAGCAACAGAATAACCACTTTTTTTTTTTTTTTTTTTTTTTTGGCCTCATTTACATGTCTGTGATTATTGTAAAATGATTTGCTTCCTAAATTAAAGTGATGCAAGCAGTCTGCCAGGAAAATGAACAGTAAAATTTTTGGGTTATAGTTTGGCAAAGCTGGTTGTAACACTCAGTCATTAACCCAAGAGTAGGTGGACTCGTGGAAAATCCAGATTACCTTCAGCAAGCGCTGGATGTGTGGATGCTCAAGTTTGAAAAGCCCTCATTTTCAGGTTTGAAAAGTCATCATGAGCTAAACAGCATTTTGAATCTTGGCCTAATGGTTTAAGGCAGAATGGGGGTAGCAGAGTGGCACTGCACACCTTCAGAGCTGCTGGGGTGGGATATCAATATCCCTGATCCAGTGCTGAAGGACTGCTGATGGCATGGAATGGATGCATTGTCAGGATACAGGGGATCACATTAAAAGTCATTAATGTGCCCTGAGATGATGCAGCAGAGCAGCTGTCCCGTGGAGAAACCCTTCAGGCATCCTGTGGAAGGTACACGTGGTGGTATCTGTGACGGGACCGGCTCATCGCGTCGTGGTGGTGCCTGAGTCCTTCCTGCTTCCCCCTCAGTGACCTGCCCTCACTGCCTGCCCTCATCCTGCCTCCTGTTTTCACTGCTGGTGAGATGCCAAACGCTCCACACTCCATTGCTGGCTGCTCCTGTCTCTGGCAGGACTTCTCTGCCCCTCAATGTGTGGGCAGGAGCTTCCCCTAAACAATTCCACACTACTTGGTCACCTCCTGTGGCCTTCCATTCCTTTGGTGACACACTGCGTGTTCTGGCGAGTGTTGCTTTGTGGTTTTCAGTGTGTGTGAGTCTGTCTGCTCCCACCAGATGCCACAACTTCAATGGAAAGCTGTTCTTTTCTGCTTTTTCCCTCACTCAGACAGCTCAGAGCTCATCTCCTTTGCCCTACATGAAGGTCACGACTCAAAATCCAGTCAAGGAGTGACCCAGTGCAGCTTTCCAAGTGAAAGGTTTGCCCTGTGTAACTCTTTGGATGTTTGCTAGGGCAAGTTCTGGTTATCATCACTGATCTCTTCACTGTGATGTCACTGTGAAGATTCTCTGCTTGGAGAATCTCACCCCCGTTATTCAAGTGAGGCTGCTGGCTCTAGCAGACTGTTTTTCCACCTGGGGATCTTTGGGTGAGGAGGAGGAGGCTGCAACATGCCTTTATTTCAGCCACTTTATTGAATAAACACCTGCAGAGGCCCAGGGAGCAGCTCAGTGGGCTCTGCTGTTGAATGTTTATGTATGGAAATGGCTAAGGTGGAAAATCTCCATCCCCGTAAAACCTTGGGCTCCTGCCTCACACTGGGGCTCCAGGGAAGCTCCCAAGACAGGCAGCAACAAACCTGTTGAGCAGCTCTTTGACAGCAACAGCAATCCCACATCCAGAATGCCTCTTACCAAAGGAAGGGCTTGAAAATCCCTCCAGCTGCTGAAGCAGGAAGTCCACATGGCTCATAGCCCACAGGCAGACACCAAAGCTCACCCAGCAAGATTTGTATTGGATTTTGGGAAGAAATTCTGCCCTGGGAGGGTGGTGGGGTCTTGGCCCAGAGAAGCTGCAGCTGCCCCATCCCTGGAAGTGTCCAAGACCAGGTTGGACAGGTCTTGGAGTAACCTGGGCTGGTGGAAGGTGCCCCTTCCCATGGGACAGGGGGTGGAACAGAATCTTCAAGGTCCCTTCCTACCCAACCCATTCTGTAATTCTGTGGTTTTCTGCTTGCCAACCACGTGGTCTTTGGGTTTGTTTGCAGGGATGAGTTGGACACATCTGGAGTAATGGGAGAGGGAGGTCCCCACGGACACACCAGGGCTGCAGTCACAGGGCAGGCAGTTTGGTGAGAGCCTGTTCTGAGGATCAGATGGTGCACACACTGCTTTCTTTTTTTTTTCTCCCAGTTTGGAGCAGCTCTATCCTGATCCCAAAGACTGAATCCCCCACTGCCAGGCAGCAGGAGCTTAGCCCAACCTAAATTCCTCCTGCCCAGGTACCCCTTGTGGAAACACCTGCCTCAGCATTAGCTTAAAACCATTTACATGGTGACTCGCTGGGATCACTTAGGCCCCAAAGGACAATGATTTGGGAAGCATAGGAAGAGCTGGATCCATTTGCTTACATTCCCCTCGGTCAAACATCTTGTTCCCTGTCTGTTCTGGTATAATTATCTCAGCAACAATTGATAAATTTTAGTCCTTACCCATCTTCTCTGGAAATAGCTCCGAGGTTTCTCCATAAAACATTTGGATTCAGCCCCTTTTCCTATTTCATGCACCAATACTTAATTTTTGTACAGATTTTTATTGATTGCTTTGCTTAATGTTATTTTATTTCACTGTTTTATGGCTGCTGTTACCATTTACTAGAGAAACTATTTTTTATACTCTGCATGTGAGGACATCACTGCAGATATTTTTTGGCACCATGAATAGCCAGATAAAATTTGGGGATCAGG
This sequence comes from Formicarius rufipectus, assembly GCA_013399695.1. Taxonomy (NCBI): domain Eukaryota; kingdom Metazoa; phylum Chordata; class Aves; order Passeriformes; family Formicariidae; genus Formicarius; species Formicarius rufipectus. The sequence continues at coordinate 282,821 of VXAU01001357.1, forward strand.
GAGTTTAGGGCGTAGGGAGGGGGAGTGGTGTGGAACAAATAGAGGAGGAGAGAAAAGGCAGCATAGGAGGGTCAGCAAATTGCTTTTCACTTCCCACATGGTTAAATCCTAAGCACTGCTAAATGCCCTTTCACTGGGGAGGACAGCTGATATTTGATAGAGGTGCCAGTGTGCTTAACCACAACACCAACACCACAGGCACTGCCATTTCTTCGGGAAACATTCACAGCCTCCCATGTTTTCAGCAGCTGGGCATGGGATTTGCTTGGTTTTTTTGGGGTTTTTTGTGGTTTTTTTTGGTGTGAACATGAAAACTAAACTCACTTGAATGATTCCAGTGGGTAAGCCTTGGGCAGCGTGCTGGATTCCTCCAGGGGCTCTGGGAGAGACACAGTCTTCTCCAAACTTCATGATTCTCTATTTTATGGAAGCTGTGCTCCTGTGGGACAGGCACTGGAGGGCAATCCATGTGAAACTCTCTCAGCAGCACCCACCCACCCACTTGTGGGCTTTCTTCAGTGTGAGGGAGTTGCTGCTCTGGCAAAAAGGAAGGCACAGAGCTTTGTGCCCTGATGGTCAATCTGTGCCTCCCGAATCCGTGTCCAGGCTGAGTCCTCGCTGGGACCTTTATCGTGATTGCTTGTTGTGCACACAAGATTCACAGCTGTGCTGGGGGCTCCCACCAGAAGCACTGGAGGTCCAAGGGCAGGTTGCTCCCAAGTGGCTTTCCTTCCCCTTCCTAGCTGAGGAGCGCAGGGATATTCTTGCACTTCTTTTGGTTGCTGCCTCTGGTGACCTCTGGAAAACGCAGCCTCTGAATCTCAAGCGCTCGAATCTGTTTACAGTGGAAAATAGATGGAAATGCTGCTTTTAGTCATGATTATCAGCAAAAGCCTTTAGTTTCAGTGGTATATTGAGAGAAAACCTACCACAATGCAGCTGTAAAAGTGAGGTATTTAAAACCAGCCAAAAAGGATGGGGTCTTAAAGCCCTGGGTGTCTGAATGCAGTTCAGTCTTTCTTAGGATCTCGGGCACATCTTTCAATTTCCCAGTATCCTTGGTCTGGTAACTTAAATAGAAAGTTTTTCAGGTTGTAGGCTGTCTTTGTGCATTTTGTACTGAAGCTGCCTCCAGGCAAAAGGGAGAGAATGAGCAGAGAATCACAACGCTCCTGCAACCCCTGAAAATTTCTCCTCTCCCCAGCCAAGGTCAGCCAGCTCTGCCCACAGCACCAGGTTCTCTATCCCTGCACTGAAGTTTTCCTTCCCTGTTTTGACCTGCTGCAACTCCTGCTAGGGGAAAACACACTTATGGAGTGCTTTCAGTGTTGAAATGATCCTGCATGGTAGAGGAACGGAGATTGGGATAAATTAATGATGTTTCAGGCTTGCACGATTTCCCTCGTGCAAAGAAAGGTGAGAGGAAGGAAGGACAAGGTTATGGGATGGGTGAATCCATCAGGGATCTGCACAGGGTGGGATAATCATGAGCAGAATGTGCTGGTTTTAAACTAATGTAGAATAATTCCACCTCCTTTACAATATCACGTTCCCTAATAGTTACACTTAATTAATGTTTAAGGACACTGTTGGAATCAATATGACCTTAATACTCTGACTTGTCCCCTCAAAATTCATATGGATCACCCCATTTTGAACATCATATTACCCTTCACTTAACATTAGGTACTTAATACATAGACAGATAGCAAGACCAGAGGGAGTCTCCTGTACTTGGGCACGAAGCCACCTGTTCTGACAAGGCTGTTGCTCAGGCAGATGGCCCTCTGATGGATTACCTGGGACTCACCTATCCTGGAGTCTTCCCAGATGTTTGTAATGAGATTTTCATGACCCCACAACGCTTGCACATCCCCAGAACCTTCTGCTGAGAAGTCATTCAGCCTGAGAAGTTTGTGCTCTGGTGGGTCTGCAGCAGAGCCTGAGCTTTCCTGAGCCTCACGGGCTCCGGGCATGACCCTGCGGCAGAGGGCAGAGTGTGCAGCCCCAGTGGTAACAAAATAAGCACAACCTCTTCCAGGGTCGTCTGGTTTTGCCAAAGTTACATTTCTTTCATGAAACACAAAGGCAAAGAGATCAAATCTGCTGGAAGTTATAGAAAGTAAAAGAAAAACGGCTCTGGAATATGTTTTAGTCTTGCCCTGATGCAGTAATAGTGAAGAAAAATAAAACACGTCCTGATGTTGACCAACACAGCAATATTATGGTTGGAAAAGATGTCTAAAGTGACATCAAGGCCAAGCACTAACCCAGCACTGCCAAGCCCACCACTAAATCATGTCCACAAGTGCCACATCTTTTAAACTCCTTTTGTAAACTCCTCCATCAACAGTCTGCCCCCTCCCTGAGCAAAGCTCTTGGAAAGGCACAGCCCAGCTACATGGGGGCTGCAGGGACCCCTCAGATCTCCTCTCCCACAGGCTTCAGACCTCCACCAGGGCACCACTGAACCTGAAATGTTATCTCCTGCCAAACACCTGATTATTTCTGCAGAAATCCGTAGCTGTGACTTCTTCAGGGGCTGTGACCCATTCCTGGGGCCGTGGACTGGGGCACACTAAGCTCCTTTTCCTCTGTAACTTCTCCCCCCTGCCGCAGGTCCCAGCAGGTCCCGAGGTCAGGCTCCATTTCTTCATTCCCATTTTCACCATTTTCACTGGCTCAAACTGGAGTCTGAAAACAGCAGTGGCTTCAGCTCCACCTCTGACCATCCTTATGGCATTTTTCATTAGAGATGTTGCTGCTCTTGTGGATGCTGAAACTGAAAGCTGGAGGATGGTATGAGTGACAAAGCCTAAAATAAAGAGTGAGAATTAGGATTGGGAAGAATTGCCACTTTTCAGGTAGAAATTCTACTGAAGAGATTCAAATGAGCTCCTTGATCCACCAAATTTCTTAGTTAATTGTAGAGTTGGGGTATGAGAGAATATGTTATCATGAACTTCAAACTGCTGCTGGCAGGTGATCATGGGAACTCAGATATCTTCATTTTAAACAATTAGAGCTTTACTGCTCATAGGAAAGGAACAGGGAACAGAAATGGATAAAAAGTTATATAGTCAATTAATTAATAGTCTGCAGAAATCTGTGAAACTTCACTTATAATTTAATTAGCTTTGAAAAGCTCACACATGACGAGCTCTTTGCTGACACTCCTGTTTTGCCTGTTTTCTTCCAAACTGAACAGCAGGCTGTAATAAAGTCAGGCAAGAAATCCTGAGTACACATTAGCCATTTTTTATTTTCTTTATTGAACCTGATCCCTATACAAGATAAAATGCTGAGTTATGTAATACCACGAGGAATTCAGAATATGTGAACATTCAAAAGAAATAATAATACCTTTATCTTTTAACTGGCTATATCTTCTCATTGGCACTCATTTCTCCAAGACATTTCTAAAAGTACAGACTATAATTGTGCTAATAAAGAGAAAATTATACTGATCCATAATTAGATAATAAGGAAAAAGGTAGAGCAGATCATAATTGAACCAATAAGGGGGAAATGTAATCATGTTTAATGGCTTATATGAGTGTTAGTGTCTTCTGTATACTTAATAAATTGGTATCCATTTTCACAGGATGTATCTAAGACACTTTTCCTAATATTATGAAATTACCTTTTGGATCTGTTGTTGGGAACTTCTGCTCATCCTGGAAGCCACTCTGTGGGGAGGTTTCTTCAAAGAGAGATGAGACTGGATGTGGCACTGAATGCCAGGATCTGGTAATCACAGTGGTGTTGGATCAGAGGTTGGACTTGATGACCTCGGAGGTCTCTTCCAACCCAGTTGATTTTATGACTCTATGAAAATAAGCAGAGCAACAACAAAATTTCAGGCAGGTCTGACCACCAGCTGCAATCACCTGCAGCAAGCCTTGAGCTCTCCCCAGCTTTACTTAGGGTGTCCCTGGTCTACATCCATGGGTATACAGAGGTGTGTGGGCAGTAAGAGTAATCACTCTGAGAGTAGTATAGGAGATTTGCAAAAGAAATCCAGAAAGAGTTCAGAGGCGGAACCCTTGGGGGTCGCTGCATTTGGGCACAAAAAGATGCTCTGCAAACGGGGTACACTCAAAAGAAAAGGCAGTGATTTATTTGCTAATATGCCCAGGAGGCTACAAGCCCCAAAGCTGAGCATCAGGAGCTCTTTGCTGCTGTTGAGCTCCCTCTTCTGTGCCTTTTTTTTTTATTTTTTTTACCTGAAATTCTCCCAGCTTGCAGCTTTGATGTTTTTTCCCTGTGAGTCCTTGAGCTGTTAAGTGTCCCCTTTCTCAGCAATCCTGCCCCTGCCTGCAATTTCACCTTTTGCCTCTTGCACAGCTCTGGTTTGCTTGCTTTCCTCGCAGCTGTTTCTCACCAGGCAGAGGTTTTCTCAGAGGTCCCAGCTGAGGTCACACAGATGATCAGCAGGAAAAGTCAGCCTGGGAGCCCCCCTGAGGGGGTTTACCAGGGCTGGAGTTTAAAACAACCTCCCCACATCTTCACACAAATGACATTGCATACGGCTTAGCTATAATTGCCTTTTGGTTTTCCTCTCAGCAGTTAAAAAAAATGAGAATATTTCCAACTCTTATGTGCTATGAGCATGTAAATATTTCCCTGGACGTGCCCACACTTTGTATCTGACATCCTTCACTTTGAGGTGACACTTGCAAAGCTTTTCAGCCCAGTCATCCTCATGGGAGCCCAAGTGCTCTTCCTGAGCTGTGCATGGCTTGGAAGGGCAGGACCAAATCTGGTGAATGAGTCTCTTCATGTGCCAGTAGACCTGGAAAGCTCAGAGGACACCTTGAGAGTGAGGCACGTGTTTTCCAGTGGAAACACCTGCAATCCACATTTTTATGAACAGGTTTATCTCTCCAAGATTTCTCAGCTCTATTAAGTCCTGAAGACAAATGGAGAGAGCCCATTTACAAAGGGAGGATGAGGGGGAATGGCTTCAAATTGAAAGAGGGGAGATTCAGATGGGATATTGGGAAGAAATTCTTCTCTGGGAGGGTGGGCAGGCCCTGGCACAGGTTGGGCAGAGAAGCTGTGGAAGTGTCCAAGGCCAGGCTGGAGCACCCTGGGCTGGTGGGAAGTGTCCCTGACCATGGCAAGGGGTGGAGTGAGATGAACTCTAAGGTCCCTTCCAACCCAATTTCCATGATTCCCTGATCCTGTGATAACACAGTCTGTGCAGGACTGAGGATATTCATAATTTTCAACATCTGCATATGCTTAGATAATAACATGAAAGACAGTCTATTAATTAATTAAATAATAACAAAAATTCTGTTTTGCAATACATATTGTTTATAGATTCCCATGTCTGTTCATGTATTTATATATATATTTCTATATAATGCCCATTGTTCTCTAAGTTTCTTAGCCTGCTAAACATCCACCTCCCTAGAGCTGACCTTGGCTTTCACTTCTTAAGAGACCTGGGCATCTCTTATACCAAATTTCCTGTGACAATGTGACATTGATCTCACATATACACATTAAATAATGAAAAGAACACTTTTGTATTTTGTCATGATCTTTAAGAAACTTTAGTTAAATTAGAAATAATCACATATCCTCATAAAACCTCATCAGAGAGACGGATGGAGATATTTACAAGTAACAGTATTAATATATATATATATGTATGTATGTAAACTGCCCTTACAAATATATATATATAGAGAGAGAGATACACATACACAGCATTTCATCCACTGGATTGTGCCTCCTCTCCTTTTCTAGCTCCCAAAGGATCACTGGGAAAATGACGACTCTCCACAGAATTACAAAAGGCACTGAATGTATTTAATCTCTAATTTTCACCCAGGTATTTTTAGTAAGCTAAGGAATAACTAAAAGAACTGTTTCCTCTTGCAGCACACAGTTGTGAAACTTTAATTTATATGTTAATCTTTTTAATTAAAAGGGAAAAATAGAGAAGAGGGCTTAGTTTTCTTTAAAAGTACAGCATAATATTCCAACATTAGGCTGAAGGATAATAGTTGAGATGTCTAACAGTGTAACCACTCTCCCCCGAGGACAGCCAGGCAAGCCCAAGGCTGAACTCAGTGTTTTCCTGCTGGCTCAGAAACAGCCTGAGACACTGGATTCACTCATCCCAGGGTCACCTTGTCACCATGGCTCCACAGTTGGCATTCACTGAGGGCATCTGCCCCGGAGAGGGAGGTTCTTTGGGTGCCTTGGGCACTGTGCAGGGAGCAGATAAGGGTGGGGAGAGGGGAAGGCACAGGCCTGACAGAACATGTGGGAAAACACACACACAGTGGTGAGGAACGAAGCCAGAAGCGGCGTTTCTCATGGTTGAGTCTCCTGCTTCTTCTCTGCTGCTCAAGGCAGAGAGGGGGTTTGGGAATGCAATGCTTAGTCATGAGCATCTGAAATACCTCAGATAAAAGTGGTCCCTAACAAGATTTGGGACCTGTGATTCATTCTTCTGATGTCAGGGAAGCGAAGGAAACGTGTGTCACCTGGCCACATCTCCAAAAGGGGTGAAGAGGCTTTAGAGAGGGGCAGAGGATGCACATCAGAGGACATTGAAACTGCCTTGATTTGATGAGCAGGACTTGGTGTTTCCTGCAGGGAACTGCACTTGAAAAGTTTTGATCAGCAAGAATTATCACTGGAGTCAACTCTGAATTTTATTTTATTATAAAATATTTCTGTTTACATTACTGGCATAGCAATCTCTGATAAGAAGTCCAAATTCCCAACTAGCAACTGTAATGGACACTTCCATGCTGAAAGCTTGGGGATTTGTCACAAAATTATGGAATGCTCGAAAGGCCTGGGCTGGAAGGGACCTTAAAGCCTGGGACATGCTCTCCAGTGAACTTGTCCATGTGATGCCTGATCCCAAAGGTGACTAAAATTACCAGGAGAAACAAAATGACAACACTTCCTTAAACTTAGAACACTGTTTCCCATGCTAGCTTAAAAAAACCCCACTTGTAGTCTGCATATTAAGATCTATAAACTTCATGCTTAACTTCTTATTTCTGCTTTATTCCTGCTCTCTGCATTGCCAAATATTGCTTTTGTGTAATTGAAACAGAACTGTACTTTGATTATTAAACATGGAAAGTAATTGTATTCGGTTCTAAAGGGAGAAGCAATGGAGCTCTGTGGGGAAAGAATTAAAAAAGCTTAAATTGTGGAAAAGTCGCTTTATTTTCAGAGCAGATGCTGCTGGGGGGCAACAGTCCCACCACCAATGGGGGGACCTTCTGGTTTCACGGGGTGGCTCAGGGATGTGGGTTTGACAGAACACTTTGCAAGGAAGGTCTGTGTCATTTATTTCTCTTCTCCATCCTTCTTCTCTATTCTACCTTGCGATGTTTGCATTTTGGAAAAGCCCCCTGGGCCGGAAGACACGTCCCTGCTACCCTGCCCTGCCCTGCCCTGCCCTGCCCTGCCCTGCCCTGCCCTGCCCTGCCCTACCCTGCCCTGCCCTGCCCTGTAGTTCAGCCTGGCCTTGCTCCTCCAGCACCGTGGGATGAATTCCGCCGGGAGCTGCGCTCGGGAGGCTCAGGCTAAGGGAGGGGGCCAGGTGAGCTGAGCGATCAGCCCCGGGGATTTCCTCTTCGAAGTCCAAGGAAAACCAGAAACCCGCACCTGACAGCGGACAGTCCCGTTTGGAACCCCACCGTCAGCAGAGGACCGCGCAGATCTCTGCCACTGCCCTGTCGGCGGCGACTCAAATGATGCCGCTGATGTTTTGCCAGCTCAGTTGGTGACAAGTCCGGGCAGAGGACGCTCCCGTTTTGACCCCCACGGTTGCTCAAACCCAAAAATAACCCCTTCTCTTACACTGAAAAGTTTCAGGTAGTCGCGGGTGGCGCCGATCTTGAGCTGTACAAGCCACAGGTGGCGGGCAGAGCGCTTTAGGCAAGACCCCGCAGGATTTATTGCCTTTCTAATCCTCCTCCCAGCCTCTCGGACAGTTGCCCCACGCCGGGAACACCCCGTTGCCTTTCCCCAGAGCCGCGGGAGCTCCCGGCGGGTCTCGCCCCCGGCGGGGGCATCTCCGCAGCATCCCCGCGGCGCTCCCGTTATCCCGGGAGCAGATGTGGGGTGGGAAGCGGCAGCTGCCGCTGCGGATCGAGTTGCTGCTGTTTCTGCTGCTGCTGCTGCTGCTGCTGGCAATTCTCGCGAGCTCTATGGCAGAAACACTCGATTCTCATGTCAGCGCTGGCCAATTTAGGGGCTTAAAGCAGCAGCAGCAGCCGCTTCCCCGAGGTACCCAAAGAGCCCGGCTCGCCGAAACTTTGTAGTTCTTGTCATAGGAGCGGGGTAAGTGCGTCTCTCTTTCCAGGTCTCTCGGCCTGGCAGGATAATTTGCAGTTCAGCTTGATTTGCGCGGGGATTGGGATCTTTTCAAAAGGGACGCTCTGCTCATTTGTGGCTCCCCCGGGGGAGCTCCCTGAGCGCTGCGAACGGGACGAGAACGCGGCGTGTGGATCCGACTCTGAGATCATTCAAGGGATCCCGAGCTCAGTAAATTAATCTCAGCTACAAATCAGCTATTAATTCAGCCATCTTTCCTATTTAAATACTGATTATACAGCCCTGCGTATGGACTTTGGCTGGGTAAAGGTTTGCAAGGGGAGGAAATAGTGATGGAAATAGTGATGTTCCCTCGCTGAATTAGAATGCAAAAGAAGAGTCTGTTTAACTTTCGCTGGAGGAAACTACTACAGCAGCAGCTTTTAAAAAGCAAATACTTCGCAGGATATCACTCTGCTGGGTTAATGTTGATGAGCTCAAGCAATCTTCTGACCCTTTTACTCTCACAGTCATAATCAAGTAATGTTTGTTTTGTTCATTGTGCTTTACTTCGCTGAGTTTGGTTTAAAGCAGCATTAAAAACCTTATTAAATGTAATATTTACCATGAAGTCGAGGTGTAATAATAGTGCTCTCTCACTCTCTACTTCTGTTAATATTGGCAGAGTAGCTTGAGACAAGTCCTCTCATTCAGCAGTGCAAAACTTCTGTGTTTTTCAAGCTTCATCTAACTTTTACTTTGAAATTTGCAAAGTTAATTTAAAAAGTACACAACTGATTTTTTTGTTATTTTGTTTTCTTTCTAATATTCTTGTCTCAAACTTCTTCAGTTTCACATCTTGCAATGTTACAGCTTTTTCTTCCAACCCATTGCTTGTTATTTAAGAGGAAAGTGCAGAGTGGGAATTAATTTTGATTACTATTTAGATAGTAAAAAGCTTTAGGAACCTCAAAGTCTCTTGCTTTTCTTAGTGTTATTTTCTCTTCATAATGGGAATATTTGCAGTATCTTACAATATCCAGCTTGTTGTTGTGGTTTGGTTCTGGTCTTTCTTCAGATGTTCAGTGAAGTGAAAGTGTCAGTGAAACAAGACATAGAAGCAACTTCTCCCACCTCACAGTGGCGTTGGGTGGTCAAACACCCGACCAGATCCCAATATTAACATTTCTCCCAGTCACCCCAGTTGTCCTGGCTGCCTCCATCCCTTCTCCATCCCTCCTCCATCATCACCCATCTCCCAGTTTCTGTTAAAAATAATTCTGAGTAAGAGGGGACTCTGTGTTGGTTTAACAAGCTGGAAATATTGAGCAAACTGGTTAATTTGTGCCAAATTCTCTCAAAGACAGTGGGATTTAGGCTTGGGTGTTTCAGCAAACTAGGGTAACTCTAAATACAGGCTCTTGGTTTGTTTTCTTTGTGTGGAAGTTTAGGCAGGATCTCAAGAAAAGTTCTTCCCCCAGAGGGTGATGGGCACTGACCAGGCTCCCCAGAGCAGTGAGCACACCAAGGCTGCCAGAGCTCCAGGAGGGTTTGGACAGGGTGGGATTGTTGGGGTGTCTGTGCAGGGCCAGGAGTTGGACTGGATGATCCCTGTGGGTCACTACCAGCTCAGGATATTCTATGATCCCTTGATTCTGTGATGAGCACACGGGGAGGGGACCTAAATGCCACTTAGTGATGTGAGTGAACCTCCTGTCCATGCCAGAGTGAGTCTTTCTCACCCAAAATCCTTGGGAGTTGCCAGACCATGTGAGTTGACAACTCATATCTCTAAAATGTAGTGAACAAGTGGGGACTTGCAGGTTTCTACAAGTCAAGCTGAAGGCAAGGTGGAGTGTGCCACCAACTCTGAAGTCCATGGCCCCCATTCACCACTACCTCTGGTTTTCTAACAAAATGATACGACTGTAAATGTTATGTTTCCTAACATTTATCCATTTTCTATCTCTTTAGATAAACATGCCAAAAACACCATCCTTGAAGATTCCTCCCTGCTCCTTTGGCCTCTAAGTTAGGAATCTCTTTGCACAAAAATCTTTCCTTTCTCCCCTCTCCCTTTCTTTCTAAGAACAGGTTAAAACAAAACAAAACAAAAAAAAAAAAAAGCAAGAGGAGCTCAAATTAGGCCACAGCTGTATTTTCCATACAAATTAGCCTCATTCCTTTTAAGGATATGAGTTCTCATTAACAAAGAGTGGCCTGTTTAAAGGGGCAGGACAGAGAACTGGGATGCACAACAGAGCTTTGTTGAGCATTTTCAGATATGTAAACCACAGAATTGGATTTATGCAAAGAGTTGTTTTGTGCCTTTTCACTTTCAAGGGGACAGCACTGTGGTTTTATGGCATTTGAGGAGGTTGGGGTAAGTCAGACTATTAGGGTGCTTAAATGTGATGTATAATCAGCATCTATTCCCTTAGCTTTTAGACAATACTAATTATCACTTGGAAAAGTTCTCAGGAAGCAAAGAGCAGACCATTCTTTAATTATTAGGCACCACCTACATGTATTCTAAAATCCTTGATGTTTCAGCATTTTATTGTTCATTCACAGCACTCTGATGGTTGCAAATTTGCTTAAATTCCTCCAGAGAAACAAAACCTTGAAAGAGATGATTCATTTAAATCTTGACTAGTGGTTAACCTGCCTGTTAAGTGGAGTAGTCAGAGCCTGCTTTTGTGACTTTTCCTTCCCTGGTGTGGCTTCTGCAGTTCTGTGCTTTATAACAACAGGTTTTTTTCTGAAGTACTGGCCAAAGCCTAAATGCCAAACACAGGTTCTGCAACACAACTGACTTACAGGGACTGACAAGCTTTGTGCAGCAGCGCCACCCTGTTTTCAAAGCCCCTGGGATGACCCACACACTTATTTAAGGAACCACTTTGGCTCTGGGACTAATATTTCGCAACGTTAATTCTGATCCCTTTGTTTTTTTTCCTCCTTGTGTTTCAGGCATCATGATTTGGACAAATGGTCCCAGTGTCTTCACCAGGTTTCTGATGTGGCTTTTTCTCCTGCACTTGTTCATCAGGAAGGCAGTGCCTGAAGATGACCTCATCACAACCAAGGAAGGCACAGTCAGAGGGACAAACCTGCAGGTCCTGGGTGGGACTGTGACAGCCTTTCTTGGGATTCCTTATGCACAGCCACCCCTTGGCAGGCTGAGATTTCAAAAGCCACAACCTCGTGAGAAGTGGTCGGGCGTTTGGGATGCCACGAAACACGCAAACTCTTGTCACCAGCATATAGATACCACCTACCCAGGCTTCGCTGGGTCAGAGATGTGGAACCCAAAGACCAACCTCAGTGAAGACTGCTTGTACCTCAATGTATGGGTTCCTTCTCCCAAGCCCAGGAATGCAACTGTCATGGTGTGGATTTATGGTGGTGGCTTTGAGTCTGGGTCGACCTCCCTGCCGGTCTACGATGGAAAGTTTCTGGCCAGGGTAGAAAGAGTTGTTGTAGTTTCCATGAACTACAGGGTCACTGCTTTGGGATTTTTGGCTTTGCCAGGAAACCAGGAAGCTCCTGGAAATGCAGGTTTGTTTGATCAAAGGCTGGCCCTTCGGTGGGTCCAGGAGAACATTGCAGCCTTCGGAGGCAATCCGAAAAGCGTGACTATATTTGGAGAGAGCGCTGGCTCAGCTTCTGTCAACTATCATATCCTTTCCCCTAAAAGCCATCCTTTCTTCACAAGAGCCATCATGCAGAGTGGATCTACCACTGCCCCATGGGCAGCAATAACAGCATCTGAAGCCAGAAACAGAACAGTGGCTTTAGCTAAACAGCTCCAGTGTCCCACCAGTAATGAGACAGAACTAATTCTCTGCCTCCAAGACAAGGACCCAAAGGAAATACTGGAGAATGAAATTTTTGCTGTTCCAGATGGATCTCTTTTGCAAGTGTATTTTTGTCCAACTGTAGATGGTGATTTTCTCTTAGACATGCCAGAAAAATTGATTGAGAACGGCCTCCTCAAACAAACGCAGATCTTGGTGGGTGTTAATAAAGATGAGGGATCAGCATTTCTGGCATACGGAGTGCCTGGATTCAGCAAGGACAGCGATGGCTTGGTCAACAAAACCCAGTTTGAAGCAGCTTTGACTCTGGCCTTCCCAGGAGTGAGCAAACTTGCACTAGAGTCCATCATCTTTCAGTACACAGACTGGGACAACGAGCAAAAGCCCGAGCACTACCGTGACGCCGCCGATGACGTCGTTGGCGACTACAACATCATCTGCCCCGTGCTGGAATTCAGCAGGAAATTCGCCCAGCTGGGAAACAATGTCTTCTTTTACTTCTTTGAGCATCGCTCCTCCAAGCTGGCCTGGCCAGAGTGGATGGGGGTGATGCACGGCTACGAGATCGAGTTCGTGTTCGGATTGCCCCTGGAGAGAAAAGTGAATTACACCAGGGCTGAGGAGATCCTGAGCCGCTCCATGATGAGGCATTGGGCAACTTTTGCCAAAACCGGGTAAGTTTGCTGGGGAAGTTCCTTTGGTTGGTTGGATATTTGTGGTTGCACCAGTGGAAAAAGCTGAACAGTTTTGGTGCTGCTTGGAAGCAGATGATGATGATGAGAGCAGAGTCATCGCTCAGTTCTCCAGAATTCCTGTTTTAGTTCAGCTGTAAACACTGTCTTAATAAGATAAACTGTTGATTTGTTGCTCACTGTATGGGATAAGCTCAAGAAAACAATGTTTATTCACCCATAAAAGCATATACAAAAGCTTTTTCCTTTTCATAGCAGCAGTGGTTACAAAGGAAGGGAAAGGCTTCAAGAGTTAGAAACAAAACATTTCAAACTCTGGGAAAGACTTCCAACGGCAGAAGTAGCAGCCAAAACCCCAATTTCCTTGAACATGTGATTTGCTCAGAGCATGCAGGTGTTTAATACAGAGCTCTATCACTCTCCCATGGTGAGGACACTGGGATTTCAGGACATGCTTCCCAGAAATCCTCTCTGCCCATGTGTCCATGAGGATCAGCCTGGGCTTGGCTGAAGCTGAGGGCAAATCACTCAGCATTTCCATTCAGCTCATCTGTAAGTGAAAGGTGCCCAAGAAGCCGATCCAAGGCCTCCTTAGGTCCCTTCAGCTGGTGTCCAGGGGAAGTGAGACAGCCCCTGCTCTGCTCAGCAGGCTCGTGGGCTCTCAGGGCAGCACTCAGCTTGAGGTGGAAACCTTTCAGAACAGTGAGGAAACCAGCCACTGCTCCAGGCGTGCATGAGTAATCTCAAGCCTCCAAACCTGATGGGATGGGGAGGGGAATGTTGTTTTCCAGAAGCTTGGTTTGAGCAAAAATAATATATCTATAAAATTATGTGCCTTTGAGAACATACAACCAAACGTTTAATTCACACTGTAAGAATGTTTATTTTACTTAAATTTGAAAATCCTGCTTTAATTCTGTTTCTAAGGTGGACCTTTTCTTTGATTTGTCAAGGCTATGCAGATTCGTAAAGGCCGAAATTGGCACTGGAACAGGATCTAATTAATTTTCTTAATAGAATAGAAACCTGGGGAGACCACTGTGCTCATTTGGTCCACACAACCTTGTACGTAACGCAAAACACAGATAGGATTTAAACATTTCCAGTGATTAAAACTCAGAACAAACATTGGTTGGTTGTTCTAAAGTCTAATTACACTTAAAAGGGTTACCATTATAAAAATAAGTTGTGTGTCTAGTCTAAATTTGCCTACTCTACTTTTTCCAGGCATTGTATTCTTTTTTACGATTTTTAAGCTTTATATATATGAATTATTTTTCTTAAGGATCTATTCAAATAATCCTTAATAACTCTCAGATTTTTTTACTTTTTTTTTTTGTTTTGTTAAATAGACCAGGTTGTACTCTTAGGACTTTCACTATAATGTGTTTTTTTTCTTCAAGGCCATAAATGGTAACAATCCCCCTTCTTTAAACCTGTGATTCATCAACACCTTGTGGGAGCTTTGTCCCCAAGGAGTCATCATTACTGGCCCGTCTAATTCCACCTGATATTCCCTGTTGACTCATCCAAGGGTTGCCTTGGTTACAGTGTTATCTGAGGTGGGATTGATTGATTGATTGATTGATTGATTGACTGATTGATTACTTTGGCTGGTAAGAAGATTTATTACCTTAACAACTTCTATCCCCTTTATATGTTGGAAGGTTGCAATATTTTTATTTTTACAGCAAGCTATGAACATGTTAAAACTCATCAACGCATAGTGTTTTAATGCAGGTTTTATTACTGTCAAATTTAATCTAAAATTTAATCCTTGAGCTCCTCCTGCCTCCCTGTCCCCTCTGGGCTTGCTGACACCACTCCAACCTGCTGTGGTGCAGACAGAGGGGCACTCAGCAGGTTGCAGGCTCTGCAAACGAGCTGGGCAGTCGATTTATCGATGCCAAAAATGCACCTGAGAGATTCCCAGGGTGAATTCTGCAGAGTGAGGTCGGGCAGAGCTTGGTGACACTTCCTGCATCGTGAAGACACACTGGGACATCTTTATTTTGGGGTTGGGGTCGTTTGGTACCTGGTGGAGAGAGAGGGGAGTGAGGGCTCCTTGTGCCACGCTGCAGCTTTCCAGCCTGCCCTGCAGCACTTTGCAGGCAGGCTCTTACCCCACAGGCAGCAGCTCTTCCCATGAAACACAATTATTTCCTAGAGCAAAAGGAAAAATGCCAGTCCACGTTGGATTTTGCAGAACTGTATTTACATTATAGATGTGATTTTCATGAACATAATTGTTGTATCTGTCTAAAAATCTCAATAACCTGTGGTTCAAAAGGGAGTACACTGTCCCTGTGGCCGTGGCTTGTTAAAAATAGACAACATAAGGTACATTCAAGTCGAGGTTTGTAGGAGACAGACCTGTCATCTACTCTGATTATCATTCACACTATAATTAGATTAGCCTACAGATTGAATTTCAAGTGGTTTCCACAGCAAACAGCACAATAATCCCTCCCTCTGCCTCCACCACGAGCATCAAAACCATCACTATTAGGATAAACAATACAATCGTGCAATTTATGCGAGAGAAAAAGATGAGATCAGGATTAAGCCACTGTGTGACACTTCACTCACTGAGCAGAGCAGGGGCACCTCAGGCTCTGTAACACGTTATTCATAATGTAAACTGAGTGGGGAAGCAATTAAAACTGCTAATAATTCCAAGATTAATGGGTGATCCTTCTCTTGCTGGCACGTTGGAGCACATGGTAAACATTTATAAAGAACTGGGGAAGCCCTGTTTTGATAAAATGTTTATAGGAAACTCTGGCATGATCAAAGGGCAAACCTCTGAGGGGAAAATTACCACTGATGTCTCCAGCAGATGAGGAGAAAATCAAGCAAAAAAAGAAAAAGATGAAAATGAGAAATATTGTAGAGCACAATTTTTAGTGAGGGCGTTTGACCTAATATTCTAATGTGCAGAAGTACAAAAGCACAAGGGAGGGGAGAGCAGTCTGCAGAGGAAAGATGAGGTAGAGTCAACAAAACTGGGAGAAATCCTGGTGTTCCTGGTGCTTTCTGGCTGGGAGGGACTGAGAGGTGGCAGAGCTGTTTCTCATGAGGGGTCTTCAAGCCCAGCATTTGACCTTAGTGGTCTCTGCGTTATATTTACACATGAAGAAGAAAACTGGTGATGGGAAAAGTTAAAAATATGCACTTCAGGAGCATTTTCTGGGTTTGTCACTGTTTAACCCCAGGGAGCAGCTAAACCTCAGAAAACATCATCACCCACTCCCCCCGCAGTGGGACAGGGGAGAGAACTGGAAGGGTAAAAGCAAGAAAACTCATGAGAAATCCCTACAGTGATGTAAGATCAAAAGGGGAGAAAAAGAGAGGGGACTCCTCCAAAGCATCCCAGGAGTGTCTGTGAAATTCTGGATTTCTGCCTTTCTCAGTAAATAGGAGGAGACTTTCAGCCAGCCCAAGGTTTTCCCAGTCCACCCCCATGCCCATCAGTAGCAGATGCAGTTTTCCAAATCTCCAGGCACTTCTTGCTTCACATCCTTGCTAAAAATAAATATCAGTGATAAGTGACCATTTTTCCTGGAAAATTACAGCCATCAAGAATTTCTATTTCTGAATATGAATAGGGAATGGGAGATGTAGATGACTCAGTAGGAGACAGGGGCAGATATTTTGCCTGTGAGGCTTGAAGTTGGGTGCTGTTGTTGCACTCCAATATCCCTCCTCTGTACCCTTGGGAAGAGTGTCATTTTTAGGTGTCTGTCACATATTTACATAGTCTATAACACCTGTGAATGTCGTGCTGAAATGGCCTTTGACAATGAACCTTTGCTTTTCAGCCATAAGATTCCCTGCAGATTCATCATCCAGAACAGACTTCACCTGTCTGGGAACCCCTTGAAGCTTTGGATGCCAAAACTCCCTGTTAGTGCGTGCAGGGACAGGCTGCTGATGACTGTCTGCAGAGTTCACCCCCAGAAGGAACGTTATTTTTTATAATAGTCATAGAATGGCCTGGATGGGAAGGGACCTTAAAACCCATCTCCTTCCAAACCCCTGCCATGGATGAGAACACCCTCCACTGTCCCAGGTTTCTCCAGCCTGGCCTTGGACACTTCCAGGGATGGGGCAGCCACAGTTTCTCTGCCAACCTGCACCAGGGCCTGCCCACCCTCCCAGGGAAGGATTCCTTCCTAATACTCGATCCAAACCTCCTCTCTTTTGCCTTGAAGCCATTCCCCATGTCCTGTCACTCCAGGCCCTTATAAATAGTCTCTCCATGTTTTTTGCAGGCTCCCTTCAGGTCCTGGAAGGCCACAATCACCCCAAAGCTTCTCTTCTCCAGTCTGAACAGTCCCAATTATTACATCATCTCTTCCTCTTTCTCCTTCTCTCTCTCCTCTTCTTGCCAGCCCACTGTATTCTAAACTCTACCCATGGTAAAAAAAAAAACCAGAAATTTCACTTTTGAAACACTTTCAAAGTTAATTTCTCCACTGTACTTTTGTTACTCCTCAGAAAGCTTTCAGAAGTAAGCAAATGACACTAACAGGTACAATCAATCACAAGCAGCAGAATTCTCTGCTCCCTTTAGGAAAGAGAAGTTTTATTTATCAGGAAAAAACCCAGATGGTTCCCAAATCAGAGGGTGCCACGTTCTGCCTTTCCTGTTACTTTATTCATTAGCTCAGTAACTGTGTTCTTTAGTCCTGAGTGATGCAAAGTGACAAGGAGACACACAAACCAGAGGAGATGAAAACTCAAACAAGGATAGAGTGGAACACACAAGGATAATATTTTTTTTAAGGCTTTGTGAAAAATGTTTTGGATAAAAGGAAACGGGCCAAACTTGTCTGGCTGCCAGTTTTACAACTGCTGAAACAAATCTTTGCAGCTTTTTCTATAAAGTGAAGCCTTTGAAATATTTGCTCCTATGTTTTAGTGGAATTTGTGAGGCTTTGATTGTCCCACTAAAGCTCTGAAGCACTTTGTCTGGTTATTATTGCCTTTCCTCTGGTAGACATATAATAAATTTCAGTGCTTTTGTTACCAACTTATCACAACCTGTTTATAGAGAGTAGTTTCAGAGCAGTGAGAACAAAACCAACAGCCTCATATAGAGTCCAGACAGCAGCTGAGCTGGGGCCCATATACTCTGTGTATGGGAAGGGCTGACCTTACTGGGAAAAAAGTAAAACTAAAAACCTCCAACCACTTTTCATTCTCTTCTACTTGAGGAAGTAAGAGGGTTTATGTACCACTAAGCCAGTTCAAGGTAAGAAAATTATTGTGGGCTGTGTTTCTTGCAGAGGGTCACAAGGACAGAGGCAGGTGGTTGGGGTGGAGCCCCTCTGATCCTCACAGGGTCTTCAACCTCAGCAGAGCCAGAGCTCAGGGGCACCAACAGGAGACTTTCCCTGAGGGTGCTGCTCCTGAAATCTCGCTTTTTTCATCCGGACTGGTGATCCCTCCCGATCAGGTCAGGAATCCAGAACAAAAGATTTCTGGGTGGGAGGCAAAAAACCACAAGGAGTATCAACAAAGCATGAGAGAGGTTTCTGAAAGTACAAAAATTCACATGGAAAGTTTTACTTTCTCACGTTAGGGAAAACAAAAGCTTTCATTTTGACCCAAAAGGGCGCATTTGTTCTTACAGTCACTCTCTTTAATGTGAGTAATTTCTGAGCCATGAAAAAAAAAAACCCTGTGGAAATCATAGTCATGAACACAAAAAAACCCCCAAAAACAAAACCAAAAAAACCCAGCCCACCAACCAAAAAAAACCAAACGAACAACAACAACAACAACAAAAACCCAAAACAAAACAAAAAAAACACAAAAACAAAAACAAAAAAACCCAAACAAAACCCAACAAAACAAAAAACCAAAAAACAAACAAACAAACAAAAACCAAAAAATGAAAGGGAAAAAAAAAAAGGTAAAATTTTAGGAAACTATATTCCTGTTTCTCCAGTTTAAGTTTTGGGTTCTTAAAAGTGACTCATCATCTTTGCAGGGTCCATACATATCGTTATATTCAGCAGCAGTAATGGAAACACCTTTTTAGCAAACTACTTGGGAAAAGTGCATCATGGAAAAAATCAGTAACTAGAGCCTGGCCTTGGCAGGCGTCTCTCTCTCTCCCTGGCTGCAAGCTGACAAACTGTCATCGAATTTCAGAACTGAAATCAGGAGTATTTGGTTCAGTCCTCCTTTCAGAATAGGTCTGGGATACAAATTGTTTCGATTGGTTTCCTGTGATTACAAATATTGCAATTACAAGAGGATGTCTCGTTACTCTCCATGTGTGCAGCAAATGCAATTCCGTCCGCACAGATTTCATTCCCTACAACAGATGAGTCAAACTATTATTTCCAAACAGGAGATGAGAACATCTATTAAGGAAATGTCCAAATATTGTAGGAGTAATTGAGTGAGACGTAAAACTGAAAGCTAAAACCTTGAAGAGAACACTGGTGGGGCTTTATGGAGAAGGGTGAACTCCAATTCCATTGTCAAAGCTGAGGGATCCAAAGCATCAGTGATGATTCCAAGTCCTGGGACAGGACAAGGTGAACCCTCTGGGTCTGCAGTCGAGGCAGAGGCACACAGACATGCAAGGACAGGTACAGGGAGAGAAATGAGAGAGGATATCCCTGGGGTGGGTTTCTGCAGAGCTCTGCTGCCTTTGGTTGGCCCTGCAGAAGAAGAGAAAGAAATCCGAGGGGCTGGAGCATGTTCAGAGATGGACAGCAGCGCTGGGGAAGGGTCTGGAGCAGCAGGAGGGGCTGAGGGAGCTGGGGGGGCTCAGCCTGGAGAAAAGGAGGCTCAGGGGGGACCTTCTGGCTCTGCAAGTCCCTGCCAGGAGGGGGGAGGTGGAGGGGGTCCGGCTCTGTTCCAGGGAACAGGGACAGGAGGAGAAGGAATGGCCTTGAGTTGCACCAAGGGAGGCTCAGGTTGGATATTTGGAAAATTCCTCATGGAAAGGGTTGTCCAACCCTGGCACAGCTGCCCAGGGCAGGGGTGGATCCCCATCCCTGGAGGGATTTAGAAGCCCTGTGGATGTGGCACTTGGGGACATGGGTTAGTGGTGGCCTTGGCAGTGCTGGATTAGCAGTTGGACTTGAAAATTTTAGGAGTCTTTTCCAGTCTAAAGGATTCTGTAATCCTTTGGTTCTGTAGCTTGGACGTGGCTCTGCAGAGAGAGGTAGAACAGCCCTGCTGGACGTGGTCCCTGCTGTGCCAAGAACATGGCAAGGAGGCTGCATGGACATGTCCCTGGGAGAGGAGAGGAACCAGGAACAAATGTTTCAACAATGTTTCAAAAATGTTTCAACTAAACCATGCTGTGATTGCTGCCTCAAATTTGGGAGTGGGAGTGAGAAGCCTGGATGGAAATAATTGAGTGTTTGATAAAAAGTCCATGAGTAAGGAAAATGGAAAAGCAAAGGGGGGAAATGCTGGCTGATGCAAGAGGTCAGTGACCAAGAAACATAGAGAGAAGAGAGAAAGAGCAAAAAGAGATTGAAATATGGGAGCAGAAAATGTCTGAAAGGCCTCTGAGCATTTCGAGGGGTGAATAAATCTGTGAACAGAGAAATGAAGGAAGGGCACACATGGACTTCTGAATTATGTGTGAGGCAGGTTCACATGGAAAAGCAATCCCCTTCTGAGATAATCTAGGATTAGGGATTACTGTCCCTATATCATAACTTTTACAGGCACATAAACACATGGCTGCAAAAGTCACTGTGAAATTCTAATTAATGTTCACCCACAGTTAATCCCCTTTTTAGGGCCACTCTTCTTCCATGCTGCTTTTCTGCAGTTTGGTCCTTGTTTCATCATCAGAAGGCAGAAATTGGAGTTTAAAAGGTCTGCAAACCCCATTTTTCCAGGTGGTTCTGGAACACTAATCTGAAGTCCTACTGAGAAATTTCACAGGAGGAATGGAAACCTTTCAGCACACATTTTAATTTACTCCCCAAAGTAAGAGATTGGCTTATTTCAGGGAAGTGGCAAAGGGGACAAGGGAGGAAATGAGGAGCAGCAGAGGTTACCCAACACCATATTTTTTGAAGGCAGCTCAATATGGTGTTTAATTTTACTTTCAATCAGCTGCAAGAGAAGGCAGTTGTGGGTAAATTAGTTGGAAATTTAGTCACAAGATTTGTGAGATTCTGTCCCCACAAATCTAGAAGTTGCTCTAGTAGAAATCAGGCATGTCATTCTTGCAGTTGGTGATGTGACACAATTCCATGTAAAATTAAAAGCTTCCATCCTCTGCTTTTCCCAGACATCTCTGGTGCCCATCTCTCTTCTTTACCTTTCCTTGAGGGAACATAAGACAACTGCCTAAATTCATACAATGCAAATTCTAAAGAGCGATGCCTCAAATTTGCACCAGAGAAATCCTTTCCCTACTGGAATGGCTGTTCAAATACTGTGATTTTTAAAATTTGAACTAATGAAGTTTTAAACCTCTGCCTCTCCTGCATCTTACTCAGGGTGTTCTCGATGAATGGCCTCCAAGTGAATTTTCTATACAAATGGAAATGCTTAGAGGTTTAAGAGATGGTTTTTTCCTTGTTATGAACTAGTTGCATACCATAATGCCTACAAAAGCCCCCTCAGGTTTGAAAGAGAAGAACAGGCTCAGATATGTCCCCCTCTTCACATCCTGTTCCTTTCTGAGAGCGTGTCTTTCATAACTCTCAGTCCAGATGTTGGCACCCCCCTCTTGGTGCAGTTCAAATCAGAAGATGTTAAAACACTAGGACATCCTTTGAATGCATTTGCCAAAGAGAATTACATGTACCTTCAAGCCTACAATTCATTCGTAACAGGTAGGAAAAATAGCTTAATCTTTTAAAATGATGATTGTTTTTAAATATCTCTGGGGGTTGTGAACGCTTGTTTGCATCTTCCACCATGAAGTTTCAGCAGTTCTGTCTTTGATGAAGCAATAACACATCTCCACTCTCCTGAAAGCTACCCAGGAGTTTCCTTTATGGACTGCTCAATTTGGCCTAGATTGCATGGTAGTGAAAGTTTGTGACTCATGCATTTCCTCCCACTCAGGGAAATAAAACAGGGGCAGTAGCGGGAAATATAAAGGAGAATGCCACTGTGATGAATTCCATCAGGACGTGATGAATCCCCCTGATTTTGTGTGGTGCAGGGCTATGTGGAGCATCTGCCTTGAAAGGAAATCGTGATTAGGGCAATTGCAATTGAAAGCAAATCCCAAACGTCATATCCTAATGCAGCATCAACTGCACAGTGTGTGTCTTGAAAATCTGATCTCTAGAGAGAAGGAAAGCAGTGAACCCATTTATCCTACAGTTTCTGAGTGCCTGGGATGAACTTTCCCAATGGGAGAGGAAGAAAGGCATGGAACCAGCAATCAGACACACATGAGGACAGTGTTCACTCTCTCTCACAACCAGCTGGGCTGACCCTGGGAGTGACAGCACAACATTGATACTTCCCCAGCACTGGAGACATTCCCTCCCTTCACACCCTCTCTTTAGGTTTGTCCCAGGGAGTAATTCTGGTTAAGATACTGTGTAAGTTTATGTGTCTCCAGGTCATGAGAAGGATAAGAGGGTGTAGAAGGGATAAGACAGTCTCAGAGGATGACTGAAAGGACAAGTGACATGTGCCTTCCTCTCTACTTATCCTTTTACTTACCTTTTTTGTTAGGTATTTCCTCCTTCAAGGTCTCAATAGGGTTTAGGACCTTTTTCCGTTTTCAAATAGTCCTCTTCAACCTCTGCAAGCTAAGACTAAAATCTACAGTTCCACTTGATTTCTTGCTGCAGCCAAGAGTGTTAAGAAATAACAGCTTTGGAAAGTGGTCCTTTAAAGCTCAAATTGATCCCATACAAAAGGACATAAGGATCTTACAAACTACTTTACAGGAACGTTAAAAAAGAAGGCAAAAGTGTTCCTTCAGAATAAAGAAGGACTAAGCTGTAGGGTTGCCTCTCTCATGTCTATTCAAAAGTGGTGTAAATATAAAATGTGAATATTAACACCAGAACCTGAAGTCCTGGAGAAGGGGTGAAATCATCACAGTGGCAATGACTCTTAGAGTAGCGGGACAGCTCCAGCCCTTGTATGATAAAATCACATCTGGTCACATCCTCTACGTGGGGTTTGGGCTCCTGGGAGAGCCCTAGATTTTGCTGGGCCACTTTCCCAGAGGAGGATCCCTGTGTGCAGCAGTGCCAGCCTGGGACAGGAGGTCAGGAGGACATAGGCAGCGTCTGAAGGGCTCATTAGCTCTGGCTGAGCTGATCCAGCTCGTTATTGCTCTGAGAGCAGAGCAGGCTGCAATCCAAGAGTCAGGGATTGGAGGCATCAAGTTCCTAAATGCATGGCAGGCATGCCCAGAGAGCTGAGGCAGAACATCCTGGATCTGAATTTTCCAAATACTCTCTTATTTATGGCCAATACCTGAAGGCCTACCTTATATATAGCAGAAATCAATTAACAAGTACCAAGACATGCTCAAGAAAGAATCCTTTCAGCTTCTTCATGAAGCTCTTCTGAGTAAAACTCAGTAAGTCCAAAAAAAGAAGCAGCAACTCGTTGCTTCATTTCCTGAAACTGATATTGGTTGTAACAGCACATCCATGATGGTTTCCCATTTAAGACATTCAAACACTCAGCTGCTGTCACCCAGCTGGCATCTGGAAGGAACATCCTGAGCTTTATTTAGCCAAGGAAGGTGTAAGAGAGCCTGGCTGCGAAGGTGCTTCTCCAGTTTCTGCCAGCTGAGGACGATGCCAGCTGGATCCTACAGGTTTCCTCAAGGATCAGCAGAAGAAATAATATTTACCTTCTCTACAACTTGCAAAGCAGGTTGCTTTTGCTGGGGCTCAGGAGCTCTTTAAGGGCTCTGCATGATGAGCTCGTGTGTGCGAGCTGGGGCTGAGAACTGAGCACAACAGGATCTCATGAACTTCCCAGAAGCAGTTGCTTTAAAGACTGGAGTATTAAAATCTGCACCTGCCTCAGACTCCAGGAGAGAGCACAGAGATGTTTTTCTTGGTGGATTGTATCAAAATATAACTGAAAAGCACAAAACAACCAGCTCTTGGTGAATGATGGAATTCGCTCTGTGAGTGTGCAGAGCTCACTCATCAAAATAAACGTTTCCCAAGTACTTTACATCGTGAGTGTTTACCAAAAACAGTCAGAGGATGAATTAAATATTTTTGTGTGTCTCTGTGATAAACCATCTGTAAAAGCAATGCTATGTGAATATTAATAAATATGCAGTGAGCTGGTATTGTATTTCAGGCTATACAGATCATATTAATGAGAATGGTAATGTATGTATGTTTATTATGATTAACAGAACTGTGTTCATGTTGCATTTTTAATTTGAATGGAATTAACTTTCTAAAGTTGCTGAAGATGAACATTAAATAGAGAGAAATGATCAGTGAATGAGCTCCTGTAAAACCCTCTTCGCTCCAGTGTCAAATCTAGTAAACTTACTGTAAATTGATCTTGAAAATTGAATGTTATTGACAGTTGTGGACACAAATATCCAAAGGGGGAAGAATCTGATCTTTGTGACAACAAGTACAACCAAACAACTTGCACTGAGCACAAGAGTAAATAAGGCTCATGGATTTCAGGAACAGGGCATGTGAGCATAAGGTGGAACAGGAGAGCAGCTTTACTGGAGACTGAGCCCAGAAAACTCTGGTTTTCCATTAAGGAGAAAGGAAGTTTGGCTGCCCTAAAGACATATCTTAACAAAATAATTAACTGTAAATGAGCTGTTGTGCCACTATCAGAGTAGAGATAGTCCAGCCTGTAACTTCAGGGCATATGCAAAGGAAAGAAATGACTGAAGTAGTGAGACAAATTCTGTTTACATCAGAATTTAAACACAGGTGGTTTGGTTTTGGTCTTTTTTTTTTTTTTTTCCTTCAGCATTTCTTCTCTGGGAGCAATTCAAATAATGGTATTTCTTAATTGCCCTAAGACTCACTCCAGCAAACAGGAAAAATTGTGCAGAAAAGCTTCTTTCTGAAACATTGAGTGAAGCTGATATTCCTGGTGTAGTTGAAGATGTCCCTGCTTTTTGCAGGGGGTTGGGCTACATGACCTTCAAAGGTCCTTTCCAACCCAAACCCTTTGATGGGTTTCTCCAAACAAAATGAAGGTTTTCCCTTACTGGAGCTTGCAGATATGGAGAGAGGTCCAAGAGAGATGATTTGACAAGGTAGATGCACAGGACAGGAATTTATCCTGAAGAGGAGTGACCCAAACACCTTCAGGATGTTCCTCCAGACCCCAGTGACAGCACAGAGAGGGAAAAACTGGATTGCAGTGAAGGAGAGGTGAGTCAGGAGTACCAGGGGATGAAAGAGCAGAGCTTTGAGGAATTGATAAAGATGCCAAGTGAAGGTTTCCATGGAAATGGAGCTATTTATTTTACCCAGCAGAAACAAGTGCCTGTGATCTATCAGCAAAGACTGTCCATCCAAGCTCAGGTGGACAGAAGTTTGTGCAGTGCCTTGGATTCCTGTCTGCTCACTAAGGACCTCCTCACCCTACTTTGTACTTTGCCGCACGAATATTATTAAACTTTTAATTTGGTGCAAAGAACAGGGAATTTTATGGCCTATTCTGGGCACAGCAATTCTCATCATGAAGTTATTAGCAAGAAGGAATGAGCAGCAATTGTGAGGGAACAATGAGGTTATAATCATAACTTGTTCTCCCCCATTCCAAATGATGCTCCTGTGATCTCTGCTTTGCTCTAACTGGGAGTTGCTTTTAAACTCGCGAAATTTTCAATAATGAAACCAAGAAGGAAATTAGTGGACATTTCTTTGAACCATAAACTTCCTAGAAATGCAGAGGGATTGTCATAATCAGCAGCTTCGTGGGTTTCAAAGTGCTGTGTTCACCTGCCAGTTCTTTCCATCACTTTTTTTTTTTTTTTTTAGGAAAATACATCTGTAGCCGTTGAGCCATTGTGTAATCCCCCCACACACCTGTAAATGCTAATGTGGGATGTCATGATTTATTTCATAGCATAAAAGCTGTTCAATGAATACTGACAGCCCCATTAGTGTTCTGATCTTGAACTGAAGTGCAAGTCAGCTCTGCTTAAGTCATCATTCTCCTGAGCCACAGATAAATGTGCAGTTTTAAAAGGTGCTGTAGGTTAATCAGAGCTGAATTAGTCACGAAAAATTCATAGCGAAGGGAGCAATTCAGGAAATGACATGCTGAAGCTCTTACCCCCACACAGTTTGTCTAAGCAGCCAATGCCAAAGACCCCAAAATAGTAAAACATGGGCTGAAAACTTGGTTAATTCTGAATTAACTGAGAGATGCTGATATTACTTCAGCAGCTGCATCTTGGGCTCTCTTTGCTCCCACCTACACCTGGTGCCTCGTACCACTCTTGGCAAGCAGAACCCACGTGGGCTCCACACACCCTGGACTCCTCTTTGCCTGCTGCCTTCTGGTGAAAGTAAAGTAAAGACAACCAAATTGGCTTTGCTAATAATGTATCTCATTTATCCCACCAAGAACCATCAATTACTGTTGTTCTGCCCCAAATCTCAGGTTCCTCTATAGCCCCTAGAACACAAAATTAGTCCTACTTGCACTGAAATAAGATGTTTAATTTCTGTGCTGGTCTCATATACATATGGTGGTTTGATTTGATGCTCATATATATTTTGTCATTTGTGACTGTTTGAAGTACTGACCTACTTCCTTCTCTGAAGTTCATATTCTGTCTCATTTGTTCCTTAATGCAAAGCTCCTTATTTGGTTGTTCTGCATATTTAAATGAGGTTTTTCCCCTCATATGGGTACTGTCCTTTTTGGAGGTGAAAAACTGGATGCCTGTCCCTGAAGCCTTATAAATTCTGTTGTTTTATAAATATTTATCAGAACTATTTTAATACCAAAAGCTGTGATCCTTTAACATGCAGAGCTTGTTTTATGAAGGGTCAAGGACTCTGTACCTCTTCCCAGTTTCCAGAAGCTTTCAGATTGTTCCTATTTGACATTCTGCTAACAGGGCTCAACACAACTCAAGGAGAACAGTTTTTCCTGATGAGGAAAAATTATTCCCTTTCCCCATACAGCTTTTGTTCAAGTTTAGACATTATGTATATCTTTATTTGCTTATTTATCCAAGCTATTTAGTCCAGTCATTTAAAGGGATCAGCAAATTCCTACTAAAACAAATCACTCACCTTCTCAAACTGGTTGGTTTGTTCTTGAGTCATCCATAATAAAAATTCAACAAGTAGTTTTTATATAGTCATTTATTGACTTTTCCCCTTAGATGAACCCAGAACAGCTCAAAAGAGGAATACAAATATATATGTCTATTTTTTTCCCAAAAGAGTTGAAATCCCATTGACCTTCCCTTTCCCTCCCTGTTACTTACAAAAGGACACAGCAGTAATTCCAGCCTAACACGCTCTTAAATAAAACCAAACAAGGCTACAGTGGTGTGCTGAGCTGATTCCTCATTCCCAGCGAAGTGTTTCTTTCCTCATTTAGAGCTCCTAACGGGACCCTGACTGATGGGATAAGATGGCCAGTCTTCACCAGTGCTGAGCAGAAATACCTGACCCTGAGCACCAGCGCTCCGGAGATCCGGACGAAACTGCGCGCTCAGCACTGTCGATTCTGGAAACACTTTTTCCCCAAAGTCGTGGAATTGACAGGTAAAACTTCTTTTATAGATGGACTTTATATCAAACATTACTAGCTGGATATTACCGTGGTACCCTGAGTTCAGATTGTTATACAGCTGAGATGTTCAGCGCGCCGTGTGTCCCAGAACACGCCCTGTCCTTCTGGCTGTGGGTCACCACCCAGTTTTGTGCCAGGACAAGACCTGGGGCCACACCAAGGCCCAGGACTTTGTGACAGGGAGTTTCTCTGTCCCAAAATGCAGATGCAGCCACGAGGTGAGGCACTGAGTGCTGCAGATCCTTGTTTTCAGGGTACCCCCTGCAAGAGCCTTGGTGTTCTGAGGCTCTGGGTGCTGGAAAGAGCAGGAAGAACAGTGCTGAAGGTGGGGCCTGCACTGGGATTTCTGGAGGCTTTGGATGGTCTGCATAAACTCCACGTATCTGAGGCTGTTCTATTTGGATTAGATTATCTATTATTTATGAGATTCTATTATTATGCAACTAATCCACAGGGGATATTAAGTGTGTTGCTACTGCCAAGAAGGGATTCTGGTTTCCATCTCACGTGAGAGCCTTGTGTTTTATTTCTGGAGTGTCAGTCGCTGATGACAACCAGAGACTGCAGGATTTGCCTACACAAAGCAGAACTGGTTTGTGCCTGACCCTTTATGCAACAGAGTTATGAGATTTCACTACCTGCAAAAGTATAAGGGGCTCTTTGAAACTCTTAAGTCCAGCTGAACACGGAGAACTCAAATTTTTAGAAGGCCAACACCACTCTTTTTGCAGAGCCCAGCAAACAGAACAAGCCTCTGCGCTTTGGGTTTCAAAAGGAATTGATTTTATAAAGTGATTTTGCAGCTCTGGAACCACATTTTGCAGCTTCCAGTCTCATTTGAAAACTAAGACCCACATTTAAAATGGTAATCAGTAATTTAAAATCTTCCTGTAAGACTCAAGTCTGAATGCTAGTCTTAAAAATATGTGAGTCTTAAAAATATGTAAACTGTCATGGTGCACAGATGATTCCCCCTGAAATAATTTATTCCTTCCTCAATTTGAGACTCTGACTGTATTATGGCTCAACTTTTATCCCCTCTCTATTCAACAGATGTTTTTCAATTAAATCAGGAGAAGCAAAATCAGTAGGTAAAATGAATCATTTATGAGCCTTACTCTGTGATTTTAAAATCACAGTGTACCAAATTACAGATGGATTTTGGGAGGGTTTCAAAGATCCTGACGAGCCGTTTGTGCTGAGCCAGGAGAGCTGAGCTGCTTTCCATCTTTGTGTAACCTGGCTGGGAACCCCCTCTGGAGAAATGGGCATCCCACAAAAGGTCAGGTCCTCTGGGATGGACAGGAGGCTGGACATCAACAGGATGGACATCACCAGGCAGAGCTGCCCAGGTCTTGGCAGGAGAGCACAGCAGCTTTGCGTGGTCCTGGGGTGGGAGGGATAACAAAGCAGCACCCAGGATCTGCCAGGAGGCAGAAATACATCACTTGGCCACATCCAGTAACTGACAACATAAATTTACATAATTTAATTACAGGAAATTCATGAGAATGTTCTTAGCAAAAAGGAGAGAATCGTCGTGTCTGGCTCCTAATACAGAGCTGAGAGAAGGGTGTTTTTAAGGGGCAGCACTGCTTTGTCATGGATTTACATCTGTCAGGCCCTCAAATGTTGTAAAGATAAAAGCACAGTATTTCCATTATGTTCCCTACACAATGTTATGCAATTCTGACCAAAAAAAATCCCTTTAAAATTCTGCTTAAAACCATGATACAATATTTTTTATTGCAATAATTCTCTTCATTGAAATATGATTTTACATTTCTTCCCACCTTTTATGCCCAAAGGACAATGAATGTCATAAAATACATGTATTTATCTTATTTTCTGAGGGTCTCTCTTTTCTATTACTCCTTACATTGCAATATTCTTAGAGAAAGGTTGCTTTAGCATGAGGTGATGTAAGACAACAGAGAACAAGAAGCAGGGAAATTCGATGTTGTCATTATTACAAGTTCAACTAGGGTTCAGATAGACAAAGTGGAATTCTAGCAGGTAGAACCCGAAGAGGACAATCAAAGCAAGTCATTGCAAGGATTTCTCAGTGTCAGTTGATCAGGATGGGCTTGGTAAGCCCTTGCTTAGCTCCCGAGCCACTCCAAGCACAACCTTTGCCACCCTTTGGAGTCTTTTCAGCATTTAATGGCCAACTCCAAACGTGTCCTGCATCTGAACAAGCCTGTTCTCATCACAGGCTGGGCAAGACGAGTTCCTTCAGGCAGTCAGATATATGAGAGAGGGAAATATTTAGCCCCTGCCATCTTTATTACTGGATAATTTACATTTTCCTCAAGCAACCCAATTAGATGATATTAAAAAAAAAAAAAATCATGGTTATGGGTTAGAAAAATTAATAAGGAAAGAATAAGGCTCACACAGTAACACAAGAGTAACAGCCACATATAAATTATGCCTTTGATATCTCTCGAGTGCTTTGTAAGATTTTGGAAGTTTCCATATATAAATCCATAATTATTGGGTCAGACCTTGTAGTTTTGTGCCCAGGTGGGTAACAATCACTGCACCTCGACCTACCTTCCATGAGCTGGAAATTCCAGGCAGAGCCAGTTTCTGCCCAGATTTTCAGCCCATTTCAAAGGCCCTGGGCACACCCTCCATCCCCTCAGCCCAAGCCGAGCTGAGGTGCTCAGATTTCACGTTCCATCTGAGGGTGTGAGCACTGGGACAAGCCCCAGGAGGTTTTTCCTGATGACTGTCTCCAAAGGAAACACACAGGGGGGACAGTAAACACTAAGTGACTTGTAAGTAGCTTTTAGAGCAATCATATGCTAATTATAAAAGCATCTATGTTAGACTTTACCTCCTCAGCAGAGTCTTTAATGCATCCAGAGCCCTATTTATATATGCCTGCTTCCTCTTGATTATAGAGAGCTGCAGGCAGCCAAGCTTCCCATTTACTGTTCCATTACTATCTTAGTGTCCTAATACATTTTTTTCCTGTATTTTTATATTACTGCATCATGTATCATCTACAGAGAAACCAAAGTAGGTAACATAAATACATTATGTTTTAAAACCACCCTAATAAAGATTTTGTACGTGGAGGCAGAGAAAAGCTCAGCCTCTTGACCAGTGAGTAACCAGGATAATGGTATTTGCTATCATCCTCCAAGCAGTACCTGAGTTCTACAGAGCTAAACACTCAGGGGGGTAAGAATATTAAAAATTTGACTAAATAGGAAATTCATCATCAGAATTAGTTTTAAATTTCCACAGAAATGGGAACTAGTCAAAAGTAACCTCACCAACTGACTGAAAGAGTAAAACTTTACTCTTTGCACCTTTGGGTAATAGGTTTCTGTTCCTTAACAATCTGATTTCTTTGCAACCCCAGTACCTTCCACCCCATGTCACTGGAAAGACAACAGCCCTTAAAATAGTTCATCTTCTAGAGAGCTCTGCTGACCTTTAGGTGAAGAAAAAAGTAAAGAAATGTGAAGCTCTCAAACATACATGTGAAAATAAATATAAATTTGGGGTTCCCAAAGCTTTGATATTCAGGATGTGATTAAAGAATCAGAGAATCATTAGGGTTGGAAAGGACCTCTGGAGAGGCCCAAGGCAGCATCACCCAGAGCAGGTGACACAAGAGCACCAAATAGAGATGCTGAAACATAGATTCTGTTTGTTTTCTCCTTTCTGAACCTTTGTGTAGGAGCTCTTACCATGAGAATGTACAGCGTAAACCTGTAGTATTTATCATGCTAATGAATCAAGAAGTTTGCAGGTACCTGTAATTATGAGCTGTTGAGGAGACAAAAATTAATCCTAACTTGTCATCCCTTATTAATTCTATTCTATTCTAGTCTAGTCTAGTCTAGTCTAGTCTAGTCTAGTCTAGTCTAGACTTTTATCAGAACAGCTACATGGCCTTTGTCCCCATCTTAATGTTAATACACAAAAATGCATTGAAGATCAGCACTTTATGGGCATTTCCACCAGCTCAAAGGATGGTTTGGTGTTAAACCACAACATCACTAAAGGAAGGGCTGTATGGAAGGATGTGAAATCCCACCTGTCTGCACTGGCACTGCTGAAGGATCAAAAAAACCCCCTTTTCTTTGTGTTCAATTCTGTTACACTGGGACCTCTCAGAGCAGCAATTCCTTGCCTGGTGGATCTCCCCTTGCCTCCTCGTCCACTCCACTGGGCTTTGCATGGGCCTGGTCAGCACTGCCCTGAAGGTTGGGTTGCCCAAACGCCTGCAGGGAGCAGAATCACCTCTGGGGACCGTGAGTGGCCCCGAGCACTGCGGGAGAGTGTCCAGTTCTGCCCTGAGCCGCAGTTATGGTCAGCAGGGCTTCCAGCTCAGCCAAGTCACCGGGGGTTGCCTCAAAGGGATTGATGATGTCGGTGATAATGGGATGCATTGATTTGTGACTTCCGTTTGGATCTTATCGCTGGGGAAAAAAAAAAAAAAAAGAAAAGCACCAACAAATTGCAATTGTTTTTTGGTGTTTTCCTTCCCCCTTTAGTCTTTAGATTCATAATGGTGACTACTCTGAATTTTTTGGTGCCTGCTTCCTCTAGCTGACTCACTTCTTCACCAGGAGCTTTAAGAAATGCCCCGTCATTGACACACCAAAATAGCAACTTTTAATTCAAGATGAGTTTATGGTAGAGATATTCCAGTTTCTAAAGTCTTTGGGCAAACTTCAAACACATCTACACCTGAATAATTAAAGAAGGAACTTTGTTTGTTTGTTTTTGTTTGGTTTTTTGTTTGGTTTTTCTTTGTTTTGTTTTTGCTTTGTTTTGTTTTGTTTTTTGTTTAATTTCTAAGTGGAGGCTTTGCCTTGATAAATAAAACTGGATCCCCAGAATCAGGAATAAGACAAGAAACAGGGTTTAGGCACTTTTCTCCAAATCACATTAACACTGCTTCATCCACTAAATTACCAACCCACTTCTCTTAACAAGGAACATCTGGCTTTCCCTGAGAGCCCGACTGCATCTTTACATTAAGAAATGTGCAAAGGAGAGTTCTTAGAGTTGGGAAAGCAAAATGTTGTGCACGTCTTCTCCCCACAGCTTAGCAGTCAAAATGAGGTTTTATTGTTACCAGCATCTACAAAGCCTCTTTGACTTAATGGCAGCTGTAGCCTGCAGAAAAAAACTAAAAATTATCTGCACTTTTCTTTGATCTCTGATATAACCAAGCTTATTTACAACCTTGAACTGAGGGAGAAGACCGTGGTTAATTTTTTAACATTTTTTTCCCATATTTGCTCTTCACACTTTCCCTTTGGAACCGCACAGAAGTCCAGAACTTTCCCAAGGAAAAGTGTCTTGGCTTTATTTCTGGCCTCACTGAAACCAAGAAGTAATGTAACTCTCATTTCAAAGTCTCATTAAATTGCCATCTGGATTTCCAGACCAAAAAGGTTTGGAAACTTTGAGCTAAACTGCAGATAAGCAACCAAATTACCGGATGCTCCTCCAGACTAAATCTCTGAATCAGTTAACTCCCTTTCCCAAATATTTTCTCTACTGATGTGTAAAACACAGAAGTATTTCATTTTCACATCACCAGTCACACTTGCAGTGCTGGCAGATCATAAAAAAGAGGGAAGGGGTGTATTTATGGAGGGAAAGGGCTGATGCTCCACTGCAGCAGAAGAACATAAAGCCAAAAGAGCATAAAGAAACCATGGAACTGTTATCTCCTGAGCACAATCACCAGGTTTTTCTGGAAGCCAACTGTGGCAATATGAGACACCAAGATATTCAGGCCCAGAATGAATAAAGCATGCAGAGATCATCAGTGGTTCCTAAACTTTTTTTCTTGAAGTCTACAACTGATGGAAAAGGATGTACCACAGGGTGTGGCACAGCCTGCACGTGTTGCCTCTCCTTTCGGTGTTGTAGGGGCTGGTCCTGCAAGGTCTCTGCATTTCCCTGCAGTGTTCTTTCCCTTTGGGGTTGCAGGAAGTGCTCCCTGTCTGTAAAATACTCTGGGAACCTTGAGAAATAATATACTTTTATTACTCTTGTCATCCTCAGCCTCTGCTCTGGTGCTTACAGCAAATTTGGCCATAAAGATTGTCTTGGGACACAGGATTAGTCAGCAAATGCTTTATGGGTTGGGATGAAACAGGGAAGAGGAAAGGGTTTCATGTTGACACGGTACACATTTTACAGCATCCTTTTCCAAACCTCTGCCCTTTTAGCTTTTAATGTGGGGATTTATTCCAGGGTAGGGTGAAATCCTGGCCAACCACTGGAACCCACTGAAACTAGTGGCAATCCTGTTGCTGCCCTGACTAAAGCTGTGATTTCATTCTGTCTTTACGAGCATCCATCTCATTTTACATGTTGTAGTCTGCAGGGGATGCAGGTTCACTGCAGAGTACACGGAACCAAAAGAGTATTTTGAGGAGCAGAAAAATAAAAAAAGGTCTTTAAAATGACAAATTTGATGGACAAAAGTCTTATCCAAAAGTCACGAGCTCATAAATAAGTATCCTTATTGCCCTGCAGTGTGCCAGAATGGTATCTTTGCACTCCTTCCTGATGTAAAGACAAAGTGTTAATCACTGAATTTTTAGTCATTCCAAGTTTTAAAAAAAAGAAGCAAAGGACAATCCTATAATGTATTTGGAGCAGATGACATTGATAATCAAAATTATTTTTCAATTAGCATACAAAGAGATTCAAATTTAGATTAATGTAACCCATTTCATGTTTTACAGGAAATATTGATGAAGCAGAACGAGAGTGGAAAGCAGGATTCCATCGCTGGAACAATTACATGTCAGACTGGAA
Organism: Formicarius rufipectus; assembly: GCA_013399695.1. NCBI lineage: Eukaryota > Metazoa > Chordata > Aves > Passeriformes > Formicariidae > Formicarius > Formicarius rufipectus. The sequence continues at coordinate 317,178 of VXAU01001357.1, forward strand.
AAATCAATTTAATGATTACACCAGCAAAAAGGAGCTGTGCAAGCTCTAATTAATATGTTCACCCTTTGCAGTGTGTCCACAGAACTGTTCATCAGGCAGATGCCCAGGTAGCTTTCCAACATGTCTAGCATTAAATATGTCTTGCAGATTAAAAAAGAATGTTGCAGATATAATTTTGATTCCACAGTCCTTTCATTCATATTTTACTTCCTATCTTATTAAACAATGTAAGACATCTGTACCCTTTGAAGCTCCAGTGGGTTAAATAGGACTATAAAGTCTGAAGATTTATGATGTACATATTATTATAAATATTAGCTGCTCAAATTCACCCTCCAAAGAAACAATGTCATCTGTTAGAGAAAAATGGATTTTTTTAAAACATAAATAGTGGTTTGCAGTATTACCCTGCAAAACACAGTTGGGTTTGATCTTTAACTGCAACACCACCACACAAACCTTCCTTCAGACATAATTTAATTGGCATAAAGATCAAGATACAATAACTTTGCTGGGCACAGAGAACGGTGTTTGCTTGTCAGACCAAAAGGTTTTAGTGCTACCCTTGAAGAGACAATCACTGCTCCTTCCTGGCCAAATCTGTAGGACAAAGCCATGGTGGGAGAAGATTCAAACTGTCTCTGGAAAGTGTAAATCCTCAGCACCCTGTGAGCAGGAGCTGTGGAGAAACAAGGCCAAACCCACAATGGCTCTGCTTCCACCTCCTCATGTTTCGAGGAGAAAGGACCTGCAGACTCCCAAGGAACGAATTCCACCTTCCCCTGCTCAGGCACCTGCTGTCTTCACCTGGTAGAGGTCCTTTCCATGGAGATAAGCTCCAATTATGATAATTTTTGTCCACTGAGTTGCCTCCTAGTGAAGGGTCAGCCCCGTGGAAGATGAGAGACAAGTCTTTACACCTGTAGAACAGGTGTTGGCAGGTTCACAATGTGCCAAGCTGGAAGGGACCCACAGGAGCACACAAGGATCGAATCCAACTCCTGACCTTGCACAGGACCATCCCCAAGAATCACAGCAAGAGAACTGTCCAAATACTTCTCTAAAGTATCCACCAAGGACCAGCCAGGAAAGTTGTGCTCAGCCAGGAGAGTGGGACCTGTCCTAAACCTGCTTCTGGGGAGGGTTGGGAAGGGAATCACTGCAGAGGAACGTGGTGCCCTTGGTGAGGAGGACCCAGCTCTCTGACAAGGTCCAGTGAGCTCCAGCTGCCATCTCCCACGCCCCTTTCTACTTACCTGAGCTGAACCTATTAGAAAACTTCTAAAAAAACCCCTTGGTTAATTCTTTTTCCTCCTTTTCTACCTTCATGGTGATGGGGCTGGAATTTTTATGCCTGAGTAACACCTTAATTGGCTGCTTTTCCCTGGCCCAGCTGGGAAGAGTAAATGCCAAAAATTTGATGAAGGTAAGTAGTATGTAAAAGCAACAAGGCATCTCATAAATAAATTATCCTGAAGCTCTCTGTAAATGCAGTAGCATCTCAGTGCATCTATTTTCTGTTCTGGTGATTGCAAGCTCTTGCAAAATGCCTCCTTGGATTGAGTAGAGTGAAGAGATCTAGATAATGAACAGAGAGTGTTCTCTTTCTGGCAGTCAGTTTGGCCACACAGGATCCCTGCAATGAAAAGATTTATTTCTACAGAAAGGCCAACTTGTGCAAGAGATGATGGCTTATCATCTCTTCGGTGATTTCCAAGAGAACACAATTATTTCCTGACTCCATTATGGCAAACCACCTTTCAGCACAGTGTTTCTAAGGCTGCAGCCAAACCTGCACAGGGCAAAAAAAAAAGGAATCTGTTTGTTTTTGAACAAGCTGATGACATCTTTAAATGACTTGGGATGGAAAAGCCCTTTATGCAGCACTACATGTTTGTATCACAGGTAATTAGCTGATTACATACATTAGCATAGCTACTGCTCTTGGGAGTGGCGTGGAGAGCTGGGTCAGAGCACTGGGTATTTATTGGATATTCCTCATGCTGGTGATGAGCAGCTGAAAATAAACACAGGAGGATGAACTCTGTGGCCATCCCTGAGCAGTTGTGGCACTGCTCATTTTATTGCTGTGCATCATGGATGTGTTGGATGCTGATTTGCCACCGTGGACCTTGACAGCACCAGCAGCACCTTTGAAAGCAGCTCTTGTTTCTTTAGATATCCTTTTCTTAGCTATATTTCTCTATCCATCTGTCTGATCAGCCTAATCGATGAGGGAAAAATACCTGAGCTGATTAAAATGTAAAACAACCTCTGGAAAGGACAGGTGGAGAAGCAGTTCATAAAATATTTTGCTGGGAAAGTGTCCTTTGTTTGAATAAAGCAAAGGTTAAGCTACTTTTTGAAGTGTGGTTTTACCGATTTTCTTGCTGTGAGTTGGTGGCTTTGTATTTAGTCCCCTGCTGGGAAATAATATTTCCATTTATCAGTCATATGGAATCAATGTATCATGAAGTTACATATTCATGCCTCACACATGCAAAAAAAAAGAGAAAGCTTTAAGTACTTGGATGTAAATGGTTAAAGTAATGAAGAATAAAAAGAAAAACCTGTGTCATTTCTTAGTATTAGAGAGATATCTCACCCAGACCTCAGTGAAGATGGAATGTTGTTTATTGTGGTTTATTTTCACTCATAAGAGCCAAGAAACACAAGTCGCTCTGTGAAACCAGAGAAAAGTGTTGATCCTTTCTTACCATTCTTGATCTCCAAAGCAAGAATTCTGAATTTAGTCACAGTAGATTGTAATGACATGAGCTGCAGTGCCAGTGAAATGTTGGCATCAACCCCTTGTCATTGGGTTTAGAATTCACCAGCACAATGGCCAAATGACAGACACTGCACCCACATTTCAGAGAGGACTGAAGCCAAACACTTCCCAAGAAAACTCTTTCATTAAAACCCCCTTTTTTTTTTTTTTTCCCTTCTATTTTAAATGTTTCATCTGAAGGAATTTGGGTTGGATAAACCCTCCGTGCCACTAAGCATTATTTGAGAGAAATCCCATCAGTTCTCCTGCTGGAGAGAGTTGAGGTGTTCGTGATGTCCTGTCCAGGGCTGATCTGCATGGCTGGACCAACCTCTACTGAAGTTTTTGCTCTTTGAACAGGAACTTTCATCCCCCAAAAATTGTCTCTAGCACAACTAAGGCCCTCCCAAGGTTTCCAGGCTTCCTCCCAGCTGCAGGTTCTACACTCACAGCTTGGGTTTTTGGGATGGGTGCTCAGTCTTCGCTGTCCTAAGCCTTGGCCATCACTCCACACTGCTAACCCCAAATTTCTGTTTACTTGGAAGTCTTGTTTTTGGCCTTCTTTGGTCACTAGAGGTTCAGGTTATTTATACAGCAGAGATCAGTGCTCTATAAACACATAGATAGATGTGCCCAGTTTAGATCTTCATGAACAGACAACTCATCTCTGTCAGTTCATTGTTGGAAAGGTATCTTTGCAACATAAGGAATGGAACCTTCTTTAAAAAAGAAATAATTATTTTAATTAGAGTGCTGGAGAGAAAATTGCCTTAGTTTATGGAAACCTGATGGAGGCCCTTCTGATGTTCCATCCACAACAGATCCCCAGCAAGAGATGTGACCCACTCTAACGTGCAGATCCCCCATGGATTCCTCGGAAGGCAACACCAGAGAGGAGAGACGTGTATTTGTCTCCTGTCAACACCACAATGTCATCTTTTGGGGCTTGATTATGGTTTAGCATTTCCCCTGGCTCAGCACCACTACTGCCACAGCAGCAGCAGCTATTTAAGGGACATTAAAACATCATACTTCAGATACACCTGCAGCGTGTCCAGCACGGGAAGAGCAGCCTGAGCTGGCACAGGAGGCTCTCACCTTCCTTCCCCTCCAACTGGGGGGGAGAAAATTTAGATGGGGGGAAATAAAACAACAAACAAACAACAAAGAAGGGAGAAAACAAAAACAAAGGCAAAAAACCCCCCAAAAAACCAAAACAACAAAACAAATAAAAACAAACAAACAAAACAGAAAAAAAACCAACAACAACAAAAAACCCACAAAAACAAAAACAAACCACAAAAAAACAGCCAAACAAAAAACCCAAAACCAAAGCAACAAACAAACAAACAAAAACCCAAACCAAAACAAAAAAAAACCAAAAAAACCCACAACAAACCCAAAACAAGCACAAGTTGAAAAAGAAACTCTAAGGGGGAAAAACAGTTAAAAAGAAATCCAAAGGGAGGAATTTAAAAATAAACAAACAAGTGGGGGGATGGGGGAAACAAAACACAAGGGAAGAAAGTGAAAGGGGCAGATATAATTGAAAAGAATCCAAGGGGAGGAATTAAAAAAAAAAAAAAAAAAAAAA
>VXAU01001357.1:321583-385994 GCA_013399695.1 Formicarius rufipectus
AAAGAGCTAACAAGGAGAGAAAGAAAAAAGAATCCTAAATAAAAACCCCAAAGGGAGATAATGGAAAAAACCTTAAATGGAAGGGAGAGCAAAACATAAGGAGAGGAAGAAAAAAAAAGAAAAAAAATGGTGGAAGTGAAAACAAAAAGGAGAAAAAAAGGCCCTTTGCCCCAGAATGAACAACTGAAGGGTTTGCACCGTACACGGAGCTCCTGAAGCTCCCGTTGTCTCCACCCCATCAGCTCCAGCCCAAACCCCTCCCACAGACCCCCAAATAAGCTGAGGAATTTGAGAGTGATTGAGAAGGAGGGTGAGGAGCAAGCTGGGCAACCTTGGCTCAGGCTGGACCAGCTGGGCACTTTCTCCCGGTCTCTTCCAGTCCATGGAATGATGGGCTTTTGCCAAAACCTCCCTGCCCTGGGCCAGCCCGAGGGCACCAATGCCCAGCACCTGTGTGAGGGATCTGGGCAGCTGGAGATGCTCCCCAGCTGGAGTGTGTGCCACAGGCATCTTGGTTTACTCTGACTGGGTTGGGAGCAAGAATCCATCAGGGGAAAAAAGAAAAAAAAGAAGATTCCTGGCTGAGTTACAAGTATTTCTCTCCTTGCTCATTTTTATTTGTCCTTATCTATCTGCAGCTCTAGGTGGGTTTTCTATTGCCAAGTGAGTGCTGCTGGATGAGGGGAAAGGTTATTTTTAACAAGAAAATCTTTGGCAAAATAGACAAGTTGAACTATTTGCTTATTGGGAATTTTTGGGGATCTTCAATGGGAATTTGGCAACTGTGGGCACAGAGTAAATAATTAACAACCTTGTCTGGTTCTGTGAGCTGGGGCACCACGTGGTGTGTCCCTTAGGGAATGTGCATCCATGCCCATGTATATCCATAGAAATACAGGTTCCCAACCCTTCCAACAACATAAAGATGGAACTTTAGATGCTACACTTGGAAAACACAAACCCAGCACCTTCTTGGACTTTCCTGAAGAATAAAACACTCACAGGACTTTCTGACCTTTGCCAAGTCAGTCACCCACAGTTAAAATTCCAAATGCTTTCCCTGGGATTTCAGTTGTTTCAGGAGCAAATTTTAAGGACAAACACAATTGGCCTTTGTGAGATGCTTGGTAAGACAAGAAAATTCCTTCCTAACCCCTTCAGAAATCCTGAGGTGAGAGCACTGAGCCTCCTGTTTTAGCTTTGTTGACCCAGACTTTGGGACTCTTTTGGATAACAAAGGGAGTAAGACTCAGAGACTGGATGTGGCACTCAGTGCCATGGGCTGGCAGGCACAGGGGGGTTGGATCAGGGCTTGGACTTGATGATCTTGGAGGTCTCTCCCAGTTGATTCTGTGATTCCATGATTCTGTGATTCACAGGGTGTCTCCCACTTCAGAATAAACTGCAATCCCTGTTAAGATGAGAACAAACCTTATGCAAAACCCCTGAAAATCACCCTCTGTTGTTTCAACCCCCTGAAAATCACCCTCTGTGTAGTTTCTCTGTTCAAAGACAGGTCCCTTGGCCACCTAACCAGCCAATGCAACCTGAATTCCCTCTATTTCCATGGATATCGCTGTTACAAACTCCTAAAAATTGGGTTACTGCTGGTGCACTCTGGCTCTCCAATGAATCCATGGTATTTGACATTCAGAACTCCACATTTATGAAAGCAGATTAGTCCATTAAAACCCTTCCTAATAATGGTTCTATCAAAGCATACATTGCCCAAAGCAATACAATTATTGGTCAATAATTCCTCTTTAGCTGTCTCCATTACTATCCTTTTATTTCAACACTTGGCTTCTTCCCCTTTGATCTGCTAATTATCTTTGTGCCCTCTGATCCTCTTTACAATTCCCTGGCAATTTGATCCATTAATTACAGTGCCCATATTTCCTATTTTCTGCAGAATGTGCATTTTTTCTGACCCTCTTCACCTTTCTTCATACAAATACTTGCCATCTTTCTGTAGGGTATATCTACTTCTATATAAATATATAGAGAGAGAGATAGAAAATGCTGTAATTAAAAGTATCTTTGCATTTGCTTTGCAAGCCTTTGGGCTTCATAAAAGTGTCTTAAGTTTGTCATTGAATTAAATTTTTATGAGATAGGGCACTCTGGTAAATTCTTTTCACTCCATCTTCAACTGCCATAAACACTTAGATTTTTTCCCAATATTAGCAAACATAGATTGTATTTCCATCCTGAAGACTCTAATGAACACAGAATTTCTCTTCTGTTTTGGATATATATCACAAACAATTATTTTCTGACACAAGGCTTTATGAGCACATGGCTCATGAATGACTGGATTCTCTGCAGTGCCAATTTCCCAGACCCTTCCAAGCCAGACTTTCAGTGCAACTTAAACATGTTCTAGAGTGGTAGAATTTGGGAAGATAAACTCAGGCTGTTCACTTGTACAATCCAGAAATGAAGCTGCAATGGAAGGCGAGGAAGGGGGGCTTTTTTGAGACTGGGGAGCAAAGGTTTGGCAGCTGGAACAGCATCTTGGTGTTTGAAAACTGGATTTCATGAGTGCACTGTGGTCAGGAAATCCAGTCTCTCGTTCTCCCAGGCCGTGTCTGACACTGTTGGTTCTCCTCAAAGTCTGTGCAAAGAACACACTCATTTAAACCTCTCATTTTGCCTGCTGGTGTCATGGGAATTCTTCTGTTAATATTTACCTACCTTTTTAACCTCAGAACAAGCAGATTTAGTTCAGGACTGAGGGCTGGGGAAATCTCCCTGAATAAAGCACAGCAAAATCCAGACTCGGCAGCTTTCATTTCAGTCAGTTTGTTGTGTTTTTTTGTGGCACTTGGTTGCAAACCCCCACTTAGTCCTTTGGCCAAAGTCACCAGCTGGTTAAAGTGATGGGTTTGTGCTGTGTCTGTTCAGATCAACTCACCAACTTTTCATTCCAGAGAAGCCCTTGCAGAGTTGCCAAATAATCATCATTAATGCGACATTTTTCTTTTTGAAGTCATTTCTGCTTGAAAAATGATTGATTGGACCCTTCTTTTCTTGTGTGAAAAAATCTTTGCAATTTTTAATATGGAGAATTCATTGTAGTTTCTCTGTTATAAAAGAAAAAAAAAAGTCTTCTCATTTCTGTGCATCCAATCCTTTTAAATCAGATTATTCTTGTAAATAATGCAGATTCCAAAAGCAAAATGCATCTTGCAGAGCAGAAGTATCTTCTTGCACATTCCCAAGGAAAATCTCCTGAGGAATAACACTCTTCTTGCGTAATCTCCAAGCAAAAGTGTACTTATTGAACAGAGTCCTGTCTAATCATATTGACTTATTCCTCCTTTTTTCCCCTTTTAGACCTACCTGATAGCATGTAATTTGCCATTTTTCACATTAGTTCTGAAATAGCTCACACTTCCTTGCGTTCACAGCTTCTTCAGTAATCTGTTTGTTCAATTGTCTGAATATTTCTTGACACAGAGAAGGGAAGCACAAGATGAGCTTGAACTACCCTGAAATACAGGAGGCCATTGCAGCGTAACCCGAGCAGGGAATGGAGAATTTGTGGAATAAAATCGAAAGGGATGAATTGTGGTTGGCAATAAAATATGTGTGCTGCTCCAGGGGTGTTTCTGTTTGAATTATGGAGCTTCTCCTTCATTGTTTGGGAACCAGGGCTTGCCTGCTTGACTTCCCTTTATGGTCCCCCAGCCGGGTATCTCAGCAGCTTCTGAGCCACGGAGTAATTCAATGCTACAGGGAGAAGTTTGGGCCACTGATTGATGGCAGATCAAACCCAAGCAGAGGTGGCCAGAACTGCTGACAACGTCCTTTTTCTTCACTTCCACCTGCTTTATGAAGGGAAACTTTTTACTGCTTCCTTTGGTGAAACCCGATCCCGTCGAACATTCCAAGCGGAGACACAACAATCACATTAAAGAGCTGCTGAACTTCAGGCCTGGATTTGTGACTAAGCTGGAATGAGCCATAGGAAAAGAAGACACCTACTTACCAAGAAAATCTTCAAAGAGCAGCACTGTTGGTGTAATCAAATAGCCTTTGTGTGTGTGTGTGTGAGTAAAAGGCTTCTAGTCAGTATTTAGATGATGAAAACCCAGCAAGATAAATAATTCGAACACATACAGGTTTTTCTACATTAGAGTCCAGAGGTGACCTGATTGTTGGACTTTTTCATCTCAAGTTTCAATCCAAACTCACCTAACCAAACCATTTAGGTCATTTTCCTTTGCCATTACTTAATGGCTCTTACTAACAGCTAAGTAATGTCTCTATTTTCCTTTTGGATTCCTGTAGCAAATTGCCTCAGGCAGATTTTAGTTCTTCATGCATTTTTTACCCTTTCCTTTCTATTTCATGCTTTTCCTCTCTATTTCCTTTGGACTGTTCTTCAGTGTTATGGAACTTGGAGAAATCTGTAGGATTCCTCTGGATAGTTTTCCTTTACCATAAAAAAGACAAAGTGATTTCTCACAGTGGTTGCCACCCAGGCTATTTCCTACACACAATTCAGCTGCAGTTCATGTCTCAATTCTTTCTTCATTGTGCCTTTCCAAGTTGCTTGTGACTCTCAAGACATCCGGATAGATAGAAGCTCCTCTGTATGCCCTTTTAGGTCTGAGTACCAATTAAAAGCCAAGATTTCAAGAAAGCTGTATGTTTCTATTTTCAGTCACCTTTTGATTTCATTCTCTATGATTTTTTGCTGCCAATCAATATTTTGCAGCAGGACCCTCATCCAGAGAGAAGGCAGCGAAAGCCTTTCAGCTGAAGTCTGTGGGCTTTCAGCAGCCGAGCTGGGGGTTGTGCTCTGACACAGACACACAAACTCCAGGACAATTTAACACGCATTTAGAACTGCAGTTGACTGTGGGAGTAAAAGCCCCTCACACACTCCTGAACTGCAGTGTTGGCTCCCAAAAATCTTCCCCACAGGAAGATTCACAGAGGAGTGAAGGGCCAACTTCTCTTTTGTGGCACACACAGTTGCCTCTCCTATTTCTTCTGGGAAAGGCACAGCCTTTAAATTTCCTCTCTTCTTTACTCCCTGTGCTATTTAAGCAAGAAGCTTTATTTGAACAAGAGCTCTTTAACCTCATCATAGTGATGTTTCTTCTCCTTTCAAACTTATGATTAATTAATATAAACTCCAGAGATCTCGCTGGCCCTGCCTTGAGAGGAGCTGGCAGTTTGCCTTTTGATGAAGAGAACTAAGGAGAAAAGAGTCTCCGAACAGAGCTGGGACTGCCCAGCCTGGAGAAGACAAGGGTGAGGTGTGGCCTTATTAATTATGAAAATAATTGAAGGGAAGGTGCAAAGATGACAGAGCCAGGTTCATTCCAGGGGTGCTCAGAGACAGGACAAGAATCAATGGGCAAGACCTGAAACACAGAAACATCAGGAAACAAATATTTGCTGTGAGGGTCACCAAGCACTGGAATCCTTTGTCTGGGGAGGTTGTGGAGTCTCTGCTCTTGAAGTTACTCAAAAGCCGTTCTGGACACAGTCACAGAGTCATAGAATATTCTGGGTTGGAAGGGATCTTAAAGATTGTCTCTTTCCAACCTCACTGCCATGGGCAGGGATGCCACCCAATAGACCAGACTGCTTAAAGTCCCATCCAACCTGACCTTGGGAACTGGCTCTGGATGGTCCTGCTTGAGCAGAAGGGTCAGAACAAATGATCTCTGGAGGTTCCTTCCTGTGAAACACGTCCATTAGTTTGGTGCCTCAACGAGAAGCACATCAGACCTCAAATGTGAGGACGTCAAGTGCCTTTGAGGCCACACCAGAATGAATATGTGCTGTCAAGAACTGTATGAAAAAGGCACAAGTCATATTAGATCAGGTTCCCCACATCCATTGAGGTTGCTAAACTGTGTGGCACCCCAAATATCCTAAAATTGGGATCAATTTTTAAAATGTCTTTGCTCACTTATGAAGCCTCTCGTCTCATCCTTCTTTGCTCTCCTGTATCTGTAATAAGAAATAAACGTTTCTTTGCTGGGCCAATTTCTCTGAACTGAAAAATAAACCTGTAACTTGGGGAATGCTTGGAAGTGTTTACAGATGCTCAGTAACCCCGTGAAGACTCTCCTGTCCCTTTGAATTTAATGGGAGTTGACACCGAATTCAATGAAGTGTGAATTTCCCTCTCGATTTCGGGAGCTCTTTCCCTGGATTTATTATGCCTGTGATTTCATACAGCGCCTGTAAATAGTGTTATAACACAGCCAACGACTCAGCCACAGTATTTCAATTTAGAGACCAAAGTCTTTTGCCATCAGCTGCCCCCAGTCCTCATTTGGGATGGGTAATCTGGATTTAATACCCTTGAGATCTGTCTTTTATTACTAATTTGTTTTGTTCATTTTTGAGTAATTTCTTATCATTAGAAAGGGTGAATGCCTTGCTACTGAGGGGATGTTCAAGGTCAGGTTGGATGGAGCTCTGAACAACCTGGTCCAGTGGAAGGTGTCCCTGCTCGTGGCAGGGGCCTTGAACTGGATGATCTTTAAGGTCTCTTCCAACCCAACCTAACCTACAGTATCAATAATATCCTACAAGACAAGATTAACTGCTGCACAAAGGTCTTACAAAGCAGAGGGATCTCAGCAGCTCCATCTTGCTCCCGAGGGTCTGTGTTAGGAGCAGTGACACGGTGGCAAACCTCCTGGTGGGACCATTCACCTGCTCCTCCAAACTTCTCCCCATCTCCTGACCAGTGACGTGTGGCACTGCCAAGCCCAGTGTGCCACACCAGGCTGGCAGTCCTATGGAGATCACCTGCCTGCCTGTGGATAAATCCCAGAGATGTGTAACACAAGGTTTGAAGGTATGGATTTCTTTTTTTTTAATCTTAGATTGTCCTCAGCAGGGTTGCTGCCATCCTGGCTCGTGAATGCTCCAGGACATTTGGATTCTAAATTCCCCTTGCAGACAGGCTGGAGAAGGTTTAGCTCGTTATCCTTCTAATCCCACTGCAAACAGGTGCCTGGAAGGAGATGGAGGGGGACATCTGGTTACTGTGTCCCCTGGGGAGTGAGGAGAGCAGTCATGCTGGGGCAGAGGTCAGTGGGAAAGGGAAGGGGAGAGCAGAAATGTCATCACCCTGGCTCATGTACCACAGCAAAGCTGTCCTGGTAGAAACATCTCCTTCCCAGGTCTGTCCCCTGTCTGGCACATGGGCTGAGGGTTTGGGGAAAGGCAAAGGTGCTGTGCTGGCAGGCAGCAGAAGCTCATCAGTGCTCCAGGCTCTAGAGCAACTGTGAGAGCTGAGGTCTCACAGCTGGGTGGCCCTTGCTGAACTGTTTTTCTGGATTTACTTTCAACAAACATCTCTGCAGAAAAAGCCCTGTTAAAACCCACCAAGGGGTGTTAAAAACCCCCACTTGTGCTGGTGCTTAAAGCTCCCCCCAGAAAGAAGCGCTTTGCTAGAGAGGGATGGGCTGAGGCCAAAGCTCTCTGCTGCAAAAAGCTCTGAGTCAGGGTTGGAACTGGGTTCTGCCATTTCCCATCATTTAAAGAGAAGCTCTTCCCTGTGCCTGAGCAGTTCTACACATGTCATTGGGAAGACTGTGCTCATCCTATGCCTCACTACATCTTATTAGGGAATTATAAAGCCACTCCATAACCTTGCTGGAGGGAGAGTTTGGAGCTAATGCAGGAGAGCTGGCCTCCCATACTGATGAACAAATATTTTAAAGCAGATCTCTCTGAATATCTGTCTCAGTGCAGGCAGGATTTCTGATAGAGCTGGGGTTTCTATGTTTAGATATTAGCAGTTCCAAAATCTGCTCAGAATATTAGAAACTTAGTTCCTGGGGGGTCTTATCTTATATGGTGTTTGTCAGGTTGCCCAATCATGTTGTTTACACATTTCAACCCCAAAATTATACAAGATTGTGGACAGCAGAGCAATCCCTGGGAAATATTGTGCCTGCTTGTTTGCCTCTGATAAAAATTTGCAAGAAGCCCCCTTCAGATCCACTGCTAGTCAAAAAGCATTAGACTATAAAATAAAGAATCAGGGCTTTTGAAAAGCCTAATCTGGTCTGAGCAATTCAACTCAGAACTTCAGCAGTGCAATAAACAGGCAGGCATTCCCTCGGAGCCTGACAGAACGTGCTGACGTGTGCAGGGAGCTATTCTGCTCCAGAAATGTTGTAACCACTCCATCACCGCTAGCCTTGCTTACACACAGTCCTGCAGCCAGCCTGGAAATGTTCAGGCCAGATATCCCCAGTGTGGTTGACAAAAACCACTTGTCTGGTGTGAAATATCCACGTGGACTCCGCTGTGCGGGCACAGCAGGTTCTTTGCCCGAGCTGTGGGAGGCAGAGGGGTCGCATGGTTTGAGTGATTTCCAAGTATGTACAAGGCGAGGGAGAAGGAAAAAAAATCTATGGCAAGTTGTAAAAACATTATGTGCAGTCCCTGAAGCAGCTGAAATAATTCTGTGAGAGTTATTCTCCCTTTCTTCAGCAGCCCCAACCTTTCTATTTCGGCAGCAAGAGGAGTATTTTTGGAAAGCGACCTCACGTAATTGCAGCACGGAGAAACCTGTAAGAAATGGTAAAAGAGCACTAAAAACCCACTGGGAACAACACACACAAAGGCAAAAAAGCAAATTATGTTATTTGTACAGAGTTTGTTTGGAACAAATGCAGGAAGGAGAACTCTGCTGGGTGAATTCAGTGCAGAATTGTCCTGCTGACCTGGGTTGTGTATTAAGAAGAGTTTAACAAGGACATTCACAACGTGATTCATGGTATTTGCTCTGTAACTTCTCTCTGGGTGCGTAGAATTTATGGAAGACTTCAGATTTTGCTTAGAAGTTGATCAAGATAATTTGCATTATTTGAAGGTATGAGCATGACAGTGTTAGGTTTGGGCTTTGCAGAGATGTTGGAAAGGTGAAGACCAGCAAGTGGGATGGTAAAGTGCAGCTCCATCCTTGGAGTTTGTGTGGCTCCAACTCTCATTCCACACTTCCCCTTACCTAAGAAATAGGAACCACCAGAGGAGAAGAGAAGAGAAGGGAAGGGAAGGGAAGGGAAGGGAAGGGAAGGGAAGGGAAGAGAAGAGAAGAGAAGAGAAGAGAAGAGAAGAGAAGAGAAGAGAAGAGAAGAGAAGAGAAGAGAAGAGAAGAGAAGAGAAGAGAAGAGAAGAGAAGAGAAGAGCAATTTTCAGAGCAAAGATCTCTGGTGTGGATAACTTGTGCACCTGGATGACAGCCCATCCCATTTTCCAGAGGACTTGCCTTGGCACGGAGCTGAGGGACAGCTCCCCTCTCTGTCACCCATTGATCCCAGTAACTTGAGCAGTTCCCTGTTTTCTTAAAGCCCTTTCAAGTGGAGCTCAGTTCCCTTCACACCTCATTTCTGGAGTGGTTTCTGCTCCCTCCGCCGTGCTGGTGGGAAGCAGCTGCAGCATTCCTGTTTCACTCCAGCTTTCCTGGGAACTCTCTGAGTGCCCTCCCTCCACCCCAGGATGTTCTGCAGGGGATACTGAAGCAGAGAAATGGCACGTCTCAGGCTGCAGGAGGAAATCTGGGGGTGCTGAGCTTCCTGTTTGATCTGCCCCACTGACATTACCCTGCCTTGCTCTGGCCCACAGAGAGGAGCTGAAGAAAAGCAAGCAGGGTTTAGCATTCCTGCAGGGACAAATGCTGTGCACACAGCTGGAGCACAGCAGGGCCAGGCCCATCCCCCCTGGGTGTTAAAGGCAGAGAGAACAGTGAGTTGAACAAGCTCATTATTTGAGATGTAAGATGGGCTTTCCAATTAATTTTCCCTGTCTCTCATGCAAGCCCTGGTTTACTTGACCTATGTTACACTGCACATTCTCTGACAGGAACACCACAGATAAGTCTCCTGCCAGCAGTGGCCTTGGTTATCTGGGTCTGTTTGTGAATAGCAATGTGCTGCCAGGATCTAAATAACAGGTCTGCTTAATGTCAGGGTCCATCCCAAATTATGGCATGAGCAAAGGAGAACAGTTCTGAGATGATTTTCTTTTTTTCTTTTGTCTTTAATAAATTAAAGCAGGACAGATGAAAAGTTGTTTGCCACAGATAAATACAGAAATGAATTTTTACTAGCTGCAGGATAAAAATGATTACAGAATCGTTAAGGTTGGAAAAGATCTCCAAGATCATTCAATCCAACCTTAGACCAGTCCCCACCTTGTCCCACAGCCCAGAGCACTCAGTGCCACATCCAGTCATTCCTTGGACACCTCCAGTGGTGGGGACTCCACCACTTCCTTGGGCAGCCCCTTCCAGTGCCCGACCACCCTTTCCACGAGGAAATTCCTCCTCATGTGCAACACGAACCTCTCCTCGCACAACTTGAACTGTTCCCTCTGCTCCTGTTCCTGGAGCAGAGCCTGATCCACCCCAGCTCCCCCCTCCTGGCAGGGACTTGCCGAGCCAAAAGGTCTCCCCTGAGACTCCTTTTCTCCAGGATGAGCACCCCCCAGCTCCCTCAGCCCCTCCTGCTACTCCAGCCCCTTCCCAGCTCCGTTCCCTTCCCTGGACATGCTCCAGCCCCTCAATGTCCTTCTTGCAGTGAGAGACCCAGAACTGGACACAGGACTTGAGGTGTGACCCCATCACAGAGGGACAGTCACTGTTCCAGTCACCACGAACAAGTGGATTGTTCACAGGATGGTTAATTATCTTTTCTGTGGTTATCACCAGTCCAGCATGGCCGACAGGACCACAACCAGTCTGGGACCAAGAGCCATCACCTCTCCTTTGACCCATGTTTTGTGCAGGGTTCTTTTAACAGAGTAAATATTTCCCAAGGTGCAGAGAGAGGAGAGCAAAACAAGGAGGGCTTTGCCTTTCAATGTGCATCAAATTGAACTTTTCGTGAAATTTTCCAGATGGGCAGAATCGTCGTCATTCCCAAATTATCTGTGTGTTCTCTGGGCCCAATTCCCCTCATGAATTCCTGTCCCTCTGCATCCTGATGGATCTGTTCCTGTCTCCCCTGCATGCATTTCAATTTCTATAATGTTTTTGCATTACATGAGAGGTAGCTGTAATCGGTGAAGGGATGGTTGGATCAAGAGAAGGACGGGCTTATTCTCCTTGCTTGTCAAAACCAACAGAAACAGCATTTCTTTTCTTTTGCTTGTGGATTGGCAATGGGTGAAAGAAACAGCAACCCAGCAAGGATATTCATTGTTGTTTCTCTTGAAGCTGGATTTGGTTCTTAGGAAAAGTTCTCAGTGCCTTCTAGCTGGTAGAAGAGTTTGGTCTAAAGTAGATTAGAGTCACTTGTAACTATTAAAGGGAAAAAAGAAAAAAGCAGTGGCAGCAATAAAAATGCTGACAATAACAGAGTGTCTCAGTCCACTGAGATTTGGCAATAATCAATACATGATGCCCTCTCCAAAAATACTTTGCCTTTTGGCAGCTCTCAGAATGTTCCTCCCCGTAGGTGCAGATTAGACAAGTTGAAAAACTCCAAGAAACTTTGAGAAATTACTGAAAGAGCAATAAATATTTAAATCTCAGAAAGGCACAGCACACCTCCAGCTGGGCAAGAGCAGACAATATTCCAGAGCTGCAACAGCATGGAAAATCAATAGGATAGAGGCCGAGGCAACTCCTGCTGCAAATGGAATATTGGTGCTTTATCTTCGGGCAAGAAGCAAAGTTTGTGATTGCAACCACTGGGGCCTCCCTGTGTCCCAGCTCTGTGGAGAAGGAGTGTCACCAGCTAACCCGAGCAAATCATCTCACTTAGTGGCAAATCAGCTCTTGTTTGGGCAGAAATGAGGTGCTGAGGATGTGTGTGTTAAACTTCAGCGGCTCTATTGAAGCACAACGCGCTGTAGGTTTTTTCCCTTCGCGTTTGGTACAAAGGGTCAGAGAGCATCAGCAGAGCTGCCTCCTGTTCTCTGCTGAGGAAAAGCAGCAAGAGAAATCGAACAGCATCAGGTTTAATTCCCCACTAAAAATGAAGCATTGTTTATGAAACAGGGTTGTTGGGAGAATTTAGGCTAAATGATCGACACACTTCATCCTTTTGAATCTCAGTAGAACCCTCACTTTTGGACCACCAAATATTTTCCCCTCAGTCATTTTGCTGTTATTCTTCACTTCCGAGTTCAACTACCATGACAAGAACTGTCATCATAACACATAACACTCTGTCCATGTAAAACCAAATCCTACACCACAGGATGGAGCATCAGCTGAAGTCCAAGTCCAAGTTCTTGGCAACTTGAGGCTCATTTTCTTCAGGAAGACTATCCCCAAACCCTGGCCATTCACGTCTGTGTTTGATTAAATACAGACATGATGTGGCTTTGCCACATTTACCAGCTCACATGAAGTTCCATGGTGTTCCAACTCATGGAACATCAAACCTTTGGGCTCTCTCTCCCTTTTGAGAACATTTCATGGTTTCAGGAGCTCCCCCTGCACCCTTCAAGAGCTCCCACATGTGAAGAGAAGGCTGCCTTTGCAGGGCAGATGCAAGGTGTGTATGAGAATGTTGTGCCCTCGATGGGGCCTTGAGTGAGCTCAGGAATTGCCCCAAACCAGAGTTTGCTGCAGGGATCACAAATGGAAAGATGGTTTTGTGTCCTCCTGTGTTTTAATACCAAATGCCATGTTTGTGTAAGTAATGAGGATGATCAAGCATTATTTAACAAATGCAGAGTAGAAGATTTAGACAAATGTTTTTTGGTGTGAGACTGGATTTTAGATTCCAAAAAGATGACTGCAGAAAGAAGGACCTGATTATTTGCTCCTATTAAACATGTCATCCTTTTTCATACTTAGATGAGATAGCAAAAGTTTGTAATATTCAGCAATTCTCTTGATGGCTGTAGAGCCTTCATGACTAATCAAAAGTTCCTTAATGAAGCATTTGTGTACAGTTCTTTAGTGCATGGTTAGTCACAAATATACAAAATAAGAGGGTCTGTTGGCAATGACTGCAATCTGTTTGATGTAAATGGTTCCATTGTGTGCCAGGCTACCAGCACTTTTGCTTCAGATCATGTTGCTTTACATTTATGACAAAGTATTAGTTTTCATCAGATAAATGTAAGTAACATAATCATGAGGCAATGGAAGCTGTATCTTGGTACTTATTTTAATTTTTTTTTTTAGTGCAGCTGTTTTTTACCCTTTTTTGCTGTCTAAGAGAATCAGCTTGGGGATTCTGACTGTGAAGGATTTTCTTTTTCCCCTGACTAATGGCACTGGTGGTTAATAAAGACCTGAAAAACTTTTATTAATGGAATATCTTTTATTGCCTGACTTTTATTCATTTTTCACACAGACATAAAAGAGTAAAGAGGAAAAAAAAAGCCACCAAAACGTACATGAACAGAGAAATAACCTGTAAAGCCTTTACACAAGCTTGTTGAGGTAATAGAGATAACATTTTGAGACTGTAAGAATGGAAGGTGAAGAAACATAGATCCTTTGGGAATGAAAAGTTCCCTCTAAACCTTTCCCCACACTTCCTGGAGCACAATGAGCTTTGGGTTGTAACATTATTTAGCTGTACCATAACTTATTCTGGCAGTAACTCCAACTCTGCTGTCTCAAGGGCCACATACTTCCTGGGCTACTACATGCAATAAATATTTGGGGCTGGGTGTAGGTTACACCAGGCACAGGAGAGGGGCCATCTGGGCACCCCACAATCACCTCCAGCTCCTAAAACTCTGAGGAAAGGGGGCTTTGCTCATACCCTGATATGTCACTTCTTTATAAAGTTGACCTTACAGCACTTGGAAATAACATAAAACTTGGAGGATTCAACCCAGCACATGAAAGGCAATATCATAAAAGCACAGGATGTTTTGGGTTGGACGGAAACTTAAAGATCATCTGGTTCTAACCCTCCTGCCACCAGGGAATAGAGTGGAGTTTTCTTTTCAAACACGAGTGCTTTGCAAGGACTCTTCCTCATGGCTCCATCCCAGGGCAGTCAGGAGAAGTTTTGGGTGGCAACCTCCTGCCTGCAGAGCACCTCTCCTAAACAGCTTTGGAGATTCACAGTTCTGCTTGATATCTAAAATGCCTGCAGCTCATTTTGGGGGGGGAGAAAATGAGAAGGGGAAGCAGTGTATGACCACCCTGGGGATTGTGTGTTCCTGCTTAGGTAAGTTTGTTAAGCAGAAAATTAATTGGCCTGCAGTTATGCAAAGCAGAGTGAACAGTACCAGGATTTATGAGGCAAAAAAAGCACCAAGTGGCAACGACTGTGTACAGATATTTCCTAAAACCTGTTAAAATCAGGTGTTTTATTGCAAGCTAAAATGCAGGAGATACCATAATTGCTACTTTTCAAAGAGATATGGGAAACACTTCAGCACCAATTTGTCAGCAACATGGGCTATAAAACTCTACAGCTCCTGTTGCCACCACTGCCAACTTCTCAGGGATGTTCTGGGGCTCTGGCACGAAGAGGACCAGCTGGCCCTGGTAATCATGGCAAGCTGCCTGTCTCCAAGCCCCTGTGATGGAGTGGCAACATCATCTGGGGGGTGCAGGTGGTGGGGAAAGGGGTGTCTTCTTCTTGTCCAGCACTGTTTGCCTTCTCCTGCCCCTGAATTTGGCTGTAGGTGTGCACTCGTGGGTCTGCTCTGCTCTGCAACACCTTTTGTGAGATATATAGGAATTCACAAAGGGCTGCCTTAAACAGGCCCCTTTTCATCCCATCTCCTTTTGAAAAAGTGGGAAGGATGAAAAGGGTGGGGGAAAGAAGGCCCTGCAACAAATCCAGAGTGAGAGGGGATGGAGGAGGGCATGATCTCCTCTTGAATTTGAAAGTTCAACCAGAGGAACTGGCACAGGAAATAGAAAAGAAGAAGGTCTCGTTTAAAAACACCTCCCAAGTTTTATGTCAGCCTTGTAGTTTTCCTCTAAAAGAAAGAAATCATGAAAGCAGTAGTTATTTAATAACAAAGAGTGACCTATTTTGGGAGTGAAATTAATATTGAAGTGTTCTTCTGAGAATAGGAATAGTTTTTATGAAGTTTCCTCCACTATTTTATGGACCAACTCTATGCTGAGCTCTCAATTATTCTTATTTTGACTCTCAGAATCCAAACAAAATTTCTGGTATTTGAGCTTCTTGTAGGGCTGCAACCTGCTTGATTATGTCCTAAGCAATAAATTTATTGCATATATTATTTAAAAACAAATTTCTGCACACTCATCCCTTCAAACAGGACCTTCAGAACATCAGAAATGCTTGGATTCCATAAAAAATGGGGCAGCTCCAAGGGAGTTAATCAGGTCGACCAAGGAGAGGTCCTCATGGAGCAAGGCCAGCTTTTGAATGGTGACATCAGAGAGTCTGCCCAGTGAAAACCAAACAAAGAAACAAAAATATGGACTGACTCCTATGAAGGAATGGACTTAGGGAATCTCCCAAGGGATTAATAACTGGTTGGCTTTGTCATATCATTATCTGCTACACCAAATTGGTTGGAAGCTTTGCAGGAGATGTGCCAGCCCCAAAGGCTACTCTAATCCATTGGCTGCTTTCCAAAAGAGAAGTGTAATGAATCATTATTAGCATAAAGGAGCTGCTGAGATTGTTCATTAAAAATGTGATTTTAATGTTAATGAAACAATCACTGTAACACTGATCTGGGCAGTGCAATGTGGGGACTATATTGGGCCTTGCAGAAGCAATGAGTGTGAGTTACCAGCTGGTGTGTACAACACAGGGTTTGGGGAGAAAAATGACCTGATTAGAGAATGGAAAAGGTTTTCCTGAGGTGAAATTTGCAGAATTTTCCTTTACCTTCCTTCAAAAAACAAGGGAGAGCCTCTGTTTACGAAGACCAGTCGAAGAGTCAGCCTTTTTTGGTAGAAGTACTAAAGGATGATTAGCAACAAGGAAAGGTGCAGCTGTGCTGTGTCTTTACTGTCCAATAATGCAATGTTGATCATAACAACTTTAAAAATATACCTAAGACTGTTTAAAAGAAGGTTCTGAATAAAATTGGGCTTTTTTACCTTTGTCTCTGCCTTTCTCTGGCAGCTTTATCCTTCTTCCTGATTAGCCTGAGCACACAAATACATCTGGTCCCTGCACAATCCCTCTTTTAATCTACAAACAGTTTCCTGAACACCAATACATTAAAAAAAAAAAATTTTCCATGCACATTTGTCTTAATAAAATATTGCTCAAACACTGCCCCAGTCCTAAAAAAATGAGTGCTGAGGCAAAGCAACACCAGAGCAACCTTATTAAACTACAGCACTTTGCAGAACACTGGCCATCCATTTAACTCTATTTTCAAGGGTCTTGGCTCCGTGACTCTGCCCTGACTCATCATTAGCACATATGGGATTTAATGATATTAAATGTTGGTGAAGCTTTAGTTTAAACATGGGTCCTCCATCAAATGCACAGGTTCAAGAAGAGGCACGGATGGGGTTGGGAATGTAGAAGGAAGGGACCTGAGGTGGTAAAAAAGGCAGACACCGAAGTTTATATTCAATAGTTCTCAGCGATTTTGTTTGTTTGTTTGTTTTGTTTGTTTGTTTGTTATTGGGGTTTTTTTTTAATGAGTAGTTTCTTTAAACCTCATTTTTAAAATTGCTCCTTTCCCTTTTGCTCCCCACTCATGCTTATGATTTCTTTTCAGATAATCCCAGAATCCCAGAATGGTTTGGGTTGGAAGGACCTTAAAGCTTATCCCATTCCACCCCTTCTGCCATGGGCAGGGACACCTTCCAGAAACCCAGTTGCTCCAAGCCCCATCCAACCTGCCCTTGGACACTTCCAGGGATGGGGCAACCACAGCTTCTCTGGGCACCCTGTGCCAGGGCCTGCCCACCCTCAAAGAGAAGAGTTTCTTCCCAATATCCAAACTAAATCCCCCTCTGCCAGTTTGATGCCATTCCCCTTTATCTTGCAACATGCTCTTGTAACCAGACTCTCTAAATAACTATACAACGAAGATAAGTCATAAAAACAGCATATTCTAAGAACTCAGAGCAAAAATAAAATAAAATAAAAAGGTGGGTGGGTTTTCTTTTAGCAGTTTATCCTTTGGTAACAAGGGGAAGAAACAGGATTTCTCAGATGAGCAGTTGCAGGCTTAGTTTTGATTGCTGAGTTGCGCATGACGTGGAAAGATCAGATCAGTTTTCAGTAATCAGGTTTGTCAGGAATTTTGTGGAAGGATTTGCAGACTCTGGATGTGCTGCTGCTGAGGGCCATGGATGGCAGAGGGCTGTGGCTTTGCATCTATTACACACGCAGACAGGGTCTGGGCTCGAAATAATTCCTCTGCTTCGTGGATAATCTCCTGCCACGGAGAGGATTGGAAGTTCAAAAGCCTCTATTCTCTTTCATTGCTTTCATTACAGGCCAGAAATTTTGTTTAGCCTAAAAATTCCTTAAAGTATCATATAGTCAGTGGATGAGAACACCACCACCATTTCTTCAGTGTTCTTCAAAGTTTTACAACACACTTCCATAAGAAAGAAAAAAAACAACAGAGAAAATTAATTAACTGATGGCCAAACTCAGGAATGCCACATAAATACGTCTGTTTAAATCTCAGGGCTTGGACAGCAATGAGTTCTGCTGCAAAATACAACAATCTGTCATTCCATGACATCTGGAGAAGTGCAGGATGGAAAGCAACCTCTGTGCTTTTGCCAGACTTTATTTAATGTGGGCCTATTTCAGAGGTTGCTGACTGTATATTAAGCTGTGTTGGCAGATAAATACTGATGGTTTATGTTCAGGGAGATTAGAGGGTGGCACATTCTAAAGTCTGGTGAAGTAGATTACTTAAACCACTATTACTTCTTGTGGATTTTTATTATTATTTGGATTTTCCAGAATCATCATCTTGTGTTCTGCTGTTCTCACCCTCCTGTCATCCGTGGCAAGAACTGATAACCAGGTGACTTGTGTGAATGAAATAGTTTTTCACTCCTAGGGTACCATTTCACTCCAACTTTGTGCTCAGGTAAAACTGAGAACTTTGGGTTGTAGTTTTGGGCCATGGAAGGTGTTCTGGAGTTTTTCCCCAAATGTGTGGTGAAGAGGGACTATTTATAAGGCATGTAGTGCTTTTTTCATACAGTGGTTTGGGTTGGAGGGGACCTTTAAGTCCATCTAGTCCAACTCCCCTGAGCATCTTCAGCTAGAGCAGGTTGCTCAGGAGCATCATCACTGCCTTTTTCCCTTTCTTACCCCACCTGAAAAGAGAAAACACGATGCCAAAATGCTATTTTAAAGTATTTCCACCTTCAGTGATGGAAATGTTATCATTCTGAAGAAATCCAGCCGAGATCCAACTTTCAACCAAATGGGTAAACGTTTGAAATGTTTTTTATCTGGTTAAGGAAGCGTTGACAGAAATTTCAATACGAAGAAAGACGAAGCTCTAAATCTGTCCTTGTGCCTTTGTTGTCATCACAAAAACAATTTCTCTTCCAAGTCCCCAGAGTAACCAAGGCTGTGCAGCCACCCCTGCCTGTGACAGGCCCACAGTCTCCCTCACAGGTGGCTCTGGAGGTGGTTTGTTATTTTACTGGCACTTTCTCTGAGCTCAGTTAAGCCGATGGTTTGTGCTCACATTGTCCCTTCCATCAAAGCCCTGGTATTCAAGGACTCTGCTGAAGGACTTGCCTCCAAACCAAGGAGTTATATAGAGCCAAAAAAAAAATGGTAAATACAATAACAGATGGTTTATATCAGTCTGACAGCATCGTTTTTGGCCAGCACCCAAAGCTACAAACTTCTGAGTTAGAAGTTGGAGCTGCTGTTGTTTGAAGTTGGGAACTGAGGCTCTGGGAGCTGAAATGCTCCAGAAGTGATCCACAGATGCTCTCCAGGAGGTTAGAACACTGTTCCAGGTAGGTCAGTGTCGAAATAAGGTGAAGAATGACCCATAAGAGTAGCATTTGGTCACCTAAGGTGATGGGAATCATATTTGAAATTAAATACTGGGATGCAAAATAAAGCGAATTTCTAAATAAATCCTTTAGAAATGCCCAGAGAAGCTTCATTTTTACAGGCTTTAATGAGAAAGGACTGGTTAGAGATCTTCAACTATAATCACACTTCTACACAAATGATTTTCACTTACTCCCAAAGGATTAAAATATTTGAAGCCCTCAAATGTGTGAGCTGTTTGGGTGAGAAGTTTTTGAAAGCACAGCCATGAGCTCACTGGCTTGTTATGATTTATTGATGACCTGCCTGATGGAGATCTGAAAGTCTGAGATTTCACTTGGCCACAAATCTAAAACCCAAACCCAGCACATTCAGAAAGAACACAGGATGAAAGCAAAACAATCCCCTTTTCCAGTTACCTCCAAGAACAAGTCTTGGGAAGGCATGAAGAGGTTCAGGATCAGGCCCATGGCAGCAATTCACATTAACTGGTGGTTATTCCCGCACTGGTGACAAATGGAGCTTGGCTTTGCTGTCTCCCTGCATTTGTCATGCACAGACTGAAAAACGTCCCTGAAATGTCTCAGCTGCCACAGAAGCCCTATCTGTTCCTTCCCATCAGGAAGATGAGGCCATTAGACACTAATGGGGTCCTTCAGGAACCGGAGGTTTCCCCCATCTGGGATGTGTTTCTTCAGTCCTCCCCCAAAGGAGGATTTTTCTCTGTTCTGCAAACACGGAGTGTCCTTGTAAAAGGTGTTTTATTGCACAGCTGAAGCAAACCACCTCAAGGGAAAATGAAGATAGGGAAAGTGATTTAATTTTATTTTCTTTGTGAGAGTCCCTCAGATGGGGCAGTCACGGCTGGGTGGTCCAGCAGAGCCTGAGAAATGAGGATCAGTCGAGCTCCTCAGGCAGGAGGAGCTGTGAAAGTTTCTTTCTTGGAGTTCCACTTTGCAGCCATGAGCTGAACAAAATCCCTGCTTGGTCTAAAGTGATACGGGATTAAGATTCCCATGGGTGATGTGATCAAAAAAAACAGAGATTTGATGCCACCCTCAGAATTTCATAATATTTGATTTATGAGCTGCTGGGCTCCTTGGGGTGCTGCTTGTCTCAAAGTGGACCTTTGACCTTTTTTTTTACTGAATCTGGACTATGGGCACTCTCTGAGGATGCTTTGGTACCTTACTACCCAAAGGAAGACCCACTTTGGAGATCCTTGTGTGGGATAACTGCACATCCTCTGAGGAGAAGGGAATTTCCTCCTCTGCCAGATTTGACCTTTCCCCTTGGCAAGGGTGTGGTACCAGAGAGGTGGGTTATCTCCCCCTTGACTTCTCCACCAGAACAGTTTCCCCAGGCTAAATAGGAAAACCAGGAGAGAAGAAACCCAGGTTCAAGGGAAATATCTACAGGGAGAGAACAAGAGGTCTCATATTTATAAACAAAATGGCTTTTTCAGAAAATTAGGACTTTGTCTGCAATTCTCAGACACTGTTGCTGAGTTGCCTCATCAAAGGTATTGCACTAAAACTTACAGCTATTCTGAAGCCTCTCTGAAGGTGGAGGGACCAACAAAGGTTGTAATTCTGCAGCAGAATCTCTGCAAGCTGAAATCTCAGTGTTTAGATCTGATTAGATAAACAAACAAACAAAAACCAACCAACCAAAAAAAAACCTAACAACAAAAAAAACCAAAACCCAAACCAAACCAACAAACAAACAAACAAAGAAACAACCAAACAGATTTCTAGATTTTTTTAGTTTAAAAGTCTTCCAAAAATCTTTTATGCTGCTCTTTGGATTTCTCCTCTTGTTTCACCAGATTTCATCTATTTTTTTCTTTTCTTTTTTTTTTTCAAGTGTCTTATGATACAAATAAGCAACATCAGATTTTAAATTTTTCATATCCTTCATTTCAGGTATAGTTGCTTTGCTCCCCAAGAAAAATTCCTTCCTCTCTGCATCATTTGAGCACTTCTGCACAGAACACAGCCAGATACTGTTCTATTTTTTAATTTATTCTTTTGTTTAAGAGATCAGTGAGCCAGAGGGTTTCTGATATACCTCTTGAATTTATCATCTATGCAATTACCCATGAACTGAGCAGACTTTCACCTGCCAGGCTGGAGCAGTACGTGCTCCAGGCTGCAGGGAAACCAATTGCTTTCCCAGGGAAGCAAAGTGGTGTTAAAGTTTCTAACTGGGCATCACATCAGCTGCTAGCAAAATAATCTGCAAACCTCTCTCTGAAGTCCACTCTGGAACATGATTTGTACTTTAGCCCTCTCTAGTGAACATTGCTCTGAGCTAACCCAAATTAAGAGGA
This sequence comes from Formicarius rufipectus, assembly GCA_013399695.1. NCBI lineage: Eukaryota > Metazoa > Chordata > Aves > Passeriformes > Formicariidae > Formicarius > Formicarius rufipectus. Next base: position 342,827 of record VXAU01001357.1, read on the forward strand.
ATGGCCACCAGGAGAGCAAAGAATTCAAAATAAATTGAGCTTTTGCAATGATGTTTTTTTCCTTGGGTGAAGCAGACAAAACTTGTCTTCCCGTTCTCGATAAGAGACCCCCTAAAACTCTGAGGGACAAACCAGTAAAACTAATATTTACAGGTCCACAGCATGAATGGGACATTATTGTTTTCAGTTTCATCTGTAAATACAGAACAAATTAGCACTTCCTGTTGGAAATAGGAATGGGGCCAGGTGTTGTTGCCATTGCCAGAGTTTATTGTCTCGTGCTCCGGAGCTGGAGTGGGAAATGCCAGTTTCCAAAGACAGGCAGAATACGTCCTACCCTGAAGTTGTGAATCCATTGTCTTAAAGTTAATTCCATCTCTGTAGAAGCCCCTTTTCTTCTTTGCTTTATCCTTTCCTTCTCACTTTAATTTTTATAGTCAGGCAGCAATTAATTTCTTAATCAAGATTCAGATACAGTCTCATTACTGGTTCAGGTCTAATAATGAGCATTATACGATTCCCAGGGGAAGTGGGTGTTTGCTTGGCTTTTTGTGCTTCCCCATTCCCATTTGCCAGGTTCAGATTGTGTATGCAAATGTTCATTTGGCCCATATTAGTGTACAGTCTTCGAGTTAAAAAGCCAGAATATTTTGAATTCCAGTAATCCTCAACAGCCCCAAATACAATAGGCTTTCTCCTTCTGCTTTAACTAATTATCTCTGTGCAGCACTCTAGGTGAGTTGCAACACAGGCACTCTAATAATGTAATTAAAAAGACATAAAGGAATTAAAAATGAATTAAAAGGAGTTCCTACAAAAACTTTCAAATTTGGACTAAACTAAATGAATAGACTTAAGCCCTTCGGTTTTAAAGGAGCTGCAGTTGGGAGATTAAGAATGTTGGGATACCAGCAGGGCCTGATGCAAAGCAACAGAATCTTCAAATTGAGCAGGAAAAAATGACGCCTCAGGTCTCCTGGGCTCTGGTTCCCTTAAAGGCCACCAGTTCCTTGCAAATAGGGATATTGTGCCAATCAGTCTTGCCACTAGAATGATATTCCCTGTTGGCCAGGCTCTGGAAGGCGGTAAGAGAGAAGCTGAACTGGGCAGCCTGGACTAGTGGAAGGTGTCCCTGCCCATGGCAAGGGCTGGAATGAGATGATCTTGAAGGTCCCTTCCAGCCCAAACATCCTGTGGTTCCGTTACTCCATGACTATCATGAAGCTGCATTGGAGTGCTGGGGCAGGAGAGGATCCAGCTGTTGATTTTCTGGGTGGGTTTTGGGGGCCAGCACTTCTGGAGGACCTGCTGATTCTGGCTCTTGTTTGTACAACCAGGTGGGTGCAGCACTCCAGGAAGTGCAGCACCCAACAAAGCCAGCCCTGTCCATCCCTCCCGTCATTTCCAGCTCTCCTCTAAACAAGTTCCAGCTCAAGAATACCCCAACCTTACCCAAAAGCATGAATCATACAATCATCAAGCCTGGAAAGGACCTCCAGGACCCTCAAGCCCGGAAAAGACCTCCAGGATCATCAAGCCTGGAAAGGACCTCCAGGATCATCAAGCCTGGAAAAGACCTCCAGGATCATAAATCCTGGAAAGGACCTCCAGGATCATCAAGCCTGGAAAGGACCTCCGGGNAAATCCTGGAAAGGACCTCCAGGACCCTCAAGCCCGGAAAAGACCTCCAGGATCATCAAGCCTGGAAAGCATCTCCAGGATCATCAAGCCTGGAAAGCATCTCCAGGATCATCAAGCCTGGAAAGCATCTCCAGGATCATCAAGCCTGGAAAGCATCTCCAGGATCATCAAGCCTGGAAAGCATCTCCAGGATCATCAAGCCTGGAAAGCATCTCCAGGATCATCAAGCCTGGAAAGCATCTCCAGGATCATCAAGCCTGGAAAGCATCTCCAGGATCATCAAGCCTGGAAAAGACCTCCAGGATCATCAAGCTCAACCATCGCCTGGATTCCCCCCACCAAACCATATCACCAAGTGCACTTGCCCACTCCTTTTTGAACACTTCCAAGGATGGTGACTCCACCACTTCCCTGGACAGCCTGTTCCAAAGCTCAACCCGTCCTTCAGGGAAGGAATGACGTTTGAATTCATCTTGCCATTTCTCCAGACTTCCAGGGAACCTTCAGCAGCACGTGGCAGTCCTGGCACATCCCGGTGTCCTGGGGGTGGCTTTGGGGAGGGCAGGCAGAGCATTCCAGACTCTTCCCACCTGCCTGCACGTCCTTGGCAGGAGATGTGGATGGAGGCAGGGAGGTCACTTAGACCTGGAGGCACAGTTGGGGCCAGGGGAGCCCGTCAGGAGCTGCCTGACTGCACAGCAAAGACTCTGCAGCGTGAAACAATTCAATCAGGACAGGGCAACTAAGCTATTTTTATCATAATTTTTATGGTTTTTTTTGTCATCACAACATTATCAAACATATTCCTCCAGTAAATGCAGCCACCAGCCCCCATTAAGGCTCCCTCTGTAATCTGCAATAAGTCAGACACGTTTATTTTGGACCAAACCCTAACAAGGCTTTGTTATTTCTGCCAGACTTCTGTCTCGGGGCTCTCCACTCCCCTTCAGCTGTGTGTGACTGCTTTGTGAATTGAGGACACCAAATGACCTAACCCAGCAACATCACAGAGAGCCCAAATGTGCAGGCAGTGGAATTTCCTGAGAAATGGGCAATAATCACACGAAAACATCTATAAGAAAACGTCAAAATGCACTTGAAGTGATGTGTGTGTGGAGAGCAACGTGGGTAATATAGAATTATATGTATCACATTGGATATCTTCATTTTGCTATTACTTTCCTCTTCCTTCAGGTATTCCAGCTGTTTAATTGGTTTACTTTTTTGTTTTCAGGCTTTTTTTTTTTTTTTTTTGCAACAAGATCATGTGAGAATTTCAATACATAATTCTCTATAAAAATCATATCCCTGAATATCTAATAACCCAAACATCATGTAAACTTAAAATATCCTAAGTCTAGAAATTCCTTCCAAAGCCACTCAGATTGTTACTTAAAAATAGTGATGGAAACTGTAACACCCTATGGAGCCACAGAAACATATAAGTTGAAGGTATTTCTTTCAGCTGCCTGTCCCAGTGTGCTTATTGTAGTTTATAAATTAGTGGTTATGAGCATTTTGTCTGCTGGAGCTCAGGGTGATTTCATCATCCAGCGAGGCTTTTCCCAGCTAAAAGCACCACAAGGAAAATACTTTCCCCATGAAACTCAGGCTGGTCCAAATCCCCTCTGAAAAGTGGGAAGGCAGAGCTAGGGGGAGCAGAAACCCCACTAAATTCAGGGCAAGTAATTTCAAACAAAAGGGTGTTTGGCCACCACCTGCCTGTTCTTTTTTTACTTTCTCTCCTGTGGGTTTTATTCAATGCAGGGGTCACAACACCAACTGAGTTCCAGGGAAAAGAAAACATTAACAAAACATGCCAAAAGAGTCTCTGGACCAGAATTTTGAGAGGCAACTTGAAGCCAAGAGCAACTGATGGAGCTGTGCAGGGCAATTAATTACCCTGGCCTGTGTCTGGATGCCACCACGTTTATTGAGGACTCTTATTGAGCCAGACCCTGCACTTGCTTCTGGTTTCTCCTCTCTCCTCCTAACATCCCTGGTGAACTCAGGCTGAAGGAGTCTCACTCCAGAGCCTTCCTCTGCTTATGGAGTTGGGATGCACATAGTTGGATTGGGGATGCTGGGATGCATTTAATTATAATCTCCTTCGAAACATGAAGGTTCAGGAATACCCACAGATTCCAGCTCCAAGACACTTCCTGCAGGTCAGTACCTCTGTTGCAGACCTGTTTCTGTGGAGTGATCCCAGTGTGGATCCTCAGCAGTTTTCCTGGCTTGGATGTTGGGAATTGACCCTTCCCACAAAGCTTTGCCCCTTTTTAGACCCTTCTGATTTGGACAGACCCCAGTGTATTCAAAACAAAAAGCATTTCATGGACAGCAGGTGAGTTGTTCACCTTAGACAACCTACCCCAGCCCCACCAGAAGAGCCATTCCTCATGTTAAATTCCTCCTGAGGGGAAAAGTCCCACAGGTTCTCTGAGAACACTCCTAATGTGATAAAATGCTCCTGTCTCAGACTTGATTTTGCATTTTAGCTGGTAAAGAGAGCTCCAGATGGGAAAGCATCGCTGGATTGGCTTCCTTGGAATAATGAGAGTCATAAGGAGACCTGGCCTCAGCTGCAGGAGAAATGCCCCACTGCAGGGATGTCAGAGAAACCAGCAGAGACATCTCAGAGCAATTTTAGGTTATCTACACTCAGGCAACGACCTCAAAAGGCTTTACCCACCGGGAAGAAGTTCTGTAGCCGAGCAAGAGGGAAAACACACAAACCTGAGGAATTATGTCCTCTGGAAACAGCTAATTCATCCCAGGCCAAATAGAGCCACCACGTCTCAGGACATTACCCTGGCCGTGTTCACAGTTCCCAGCTGAGGTCAAAATCAGCCTGTGACACCTTCAAACCAAATGGGAGGCAGAACTCCACCAGGAGAAGGATGTTACCATGCAGGCAAAATCAAACCTGCTCAGAAGATGCTAAAATTGGCTGAAGAACAGAGCGGATCGACAAGCTTGACATAACCCTCTGTCCAGCTGTGAGGCCTGGGATAAAACTTGACAGTGGGTTTTCCTGCACCATCTCTCTTGTGATTTGAGTGCACAAATAAGAGTCTCTTCTGCCTTGATAAGGATTGCTACCATAAAGCCAAGGACAAAAGCTCATTAGTGCACGAGCTGAAAAGAGGCCAAAGCTCCCAGGAGGGAAATCCCACCGAGCAAGGCTCTGTCTCTCCAAACTTCCCACAGTGGCAGTGCCAACATCTGCATTTGAGCTGATCCCTGAAATTAGTGACTAGAAAGTGATGCAACCACTGCAATTCTTTGACCTGTTTTAAGTGTCTGATGTAGGATAACTGAGCTGATCCTGAAAAATGTGTTTTTCCTTTCAACTCCAAAGGTGCTTACAAGAGAACACGCTGTGATACAGCACATGCTGGAGCTTTACAGCCTTGTTACAGCACTTGCCAACCACAGGCAGTTCAAGGTCAGGCTTTTCCCAGGCTGCGTCCAAGTTTCTTTTATTTGGTTGGTTGTAATGTCCATGTTCCTCACTAAGGTGCATTTGAATCCTGAATTTGGGTGGTACGGATCGTTTCGCTGCCACAAAAATCTAATCTGCCCCAGCACTGTTGTGTGTGTTGAAGTGAAAACAGGTTCTGGGGAAAATGTTGTGCAGAACGTTTCTTCTGCTGAAAGGTAATTAGATTTGAAAAAGGAGGAAAGTGATGTGAGAACTACCAGTGAAATGTTAAAGTAAGAAAAGGTGTTTGGGTGTTCTGCTCAGGATGAAGGAAAGAACAGGTTCTTGCATTAATAATTCCAAGCATTAAGTATCAGAGAGGCAGGTGGAGATAACTGTAAATATCCTCCCACATAGATGGACTATGAGGATGTGAAAAACTAAGGAAGAGAGAGACTTGAGAGTGATCAGAAGTAGAAATGTAAGGGGTTATCAGCTGTGATCGAATCTGGGGAACATGTCTGGGCAACGGAGCAGCAGGCAAGAAGCTGAGGCTGCAGGACATGGCTCAGCCAAACAAGGAGGAAGTGCAAAGACAAAACACCAGAAATCACACTGAAGTAAAATTTCTAGGGGAAAAAGGCATCAGAATAATTGTGAATATCTGTAATATTTCCTTCTATTTAATGTGCTTATTGAATTTGAGGGTATCACTTCTGGGTGAGTTTACCCTCTGAGCACACTGTGTTTCCATACTGGGGTGCTCTGTTTCCCTCTGATTCTGTGTTTCATATATATATAAGGAGTTGGTGACAAACATGCTTCCAACATGGAGATTTTCCTCCCTTCTCCTGAAGACCTTCTTCTTTTCCCCCATTAAAGAGCATTTCATGCTTTCCCACCCCAAGTTCTCTGCCTGCAGATAACTCAGATGAGTGTCGATTATGCAAAGACATTGCACTTGCTGCTTGCAACTTTTATTTCTACACCAGGCATCATTTGAACTTTATTGCTGCCATTTCCTTTCTATCTCTACCACCAGGCCTGCCTGCAAAGCCCACAGAATCCTTCAAAACACACAGTTCATTAGTTCTGTTTTGGAAAGCATTGTAAACACTGAGAACGCATCTCAGACAGGGATGTCTGGAATTGATAATGAAATTATGGTGCATTTTAGGGCAGGGGGAATCATAAAACAGATATTAATGTGGAACTTGAGCCCTTGGATCCTGCAATATTAAGAAAACTCTCGGCTAAAGTGCCATTAATGGCAATAATGTGTGGCTTCTATTTTAATTTCTCTGTAGAAGACTCTCAGAGCAATTTTGTTTATCCCAATATTAGTATGTTTTTCCCCCACTTTTCAGCTTTAAAAACAAAGCAGTTTGTATTGGATTACAACCCCAGAAGAGCAGTACAGCCCTGGGGTAACACAAGGAATTAATTTCTACCCCTTGCTGCCTAGTTTTCTGTAGGTTTCTACAGACCACTGTGTATTTGATGTATATGCTCCTGGTTGGGATGCAAGGGAGGTACATAACTAATTTAGGCCATGCTGAGTTAACAAACCAAGAGGGAATTCATTCATTACTTAAACATGTAATTTCCAAACTGGTGGTAGTTCACCTGTATAAGATGCAGCCTTTGTGCCTTGTCATTTTGGAGAATGAGTCTGAGACAAAATTACCTTTAATTGCATTTGCTGCTAGTGAGGATTTTGCTTCCCAGTGTTACTGGAGAAGTAGGAAAATATTGCTAAAGTGACCAAGGTGAAAAGGATTTTCAGATGAACCACATATATTATCTATAGATATAAGATTGCACACTCATTTGTCTGTTTACCTGCCCAGCTATCTGTACTAATGGCTTTTTAAATCATTAAGTATTTATAATGAAATTTAACAAAGAGATGGAGCTCACGGAGATATTAAATTCCTTCCATTTTTGTAAAAGCCAGAGGCTGGAGGAAAGGGAGGATATTAGTGCTGGCACTGAGAATAAAGGTTAGTTCACCCTTTATTAGACATCAGTGCTGGGTGTATCCCACAGGCTGTGCTCCCAGGAAGATTCCCGCTTTGGAGGAATGGCCTTGGTTTGCTGAGGAATTGAAGTAGTAAAGCAACATTAGAGCCCTTCTTTATTGTGTTTGGCTGCTTGTTGCCTTCAAGTGAATAATCTTCAGTAAACTGACTAAATTAATGTCATTTCAGTACTAGAATGGTGTCAAAAATGTGGCACTTTGGAGGCTGTTGGTAGCTTTTTCATATGTTTTTACACTGGAGAATGAATGTGGGATCTGGATTGAGTGGTGTTTCATTCCCATCAGCACATTCAGCTCTTCTCATGATAGAGCTGCCACAGAAATAAGTGGCTGGGCTTTATCCACATTATTTGGTTCTCTATTCCCAAATATCCTCATAGCAAATCAGTGTCTTACAAGAGGCTCCAACCAACCCAGCTGGATATATCTGGATTTCTGGGATGAGCAGTGGGAGCCCATGAGCCTGCACTTCCTTTAACTAGCCAGGATTACTCAAATTTTCCTACAAAGCAATTCTACCAAAGAGGGAAACAGTTCTCACTGTTTACTCCTTTGGTTATTGTCTTGCTACAGAGCAATGGGTTGTAAGGTGTGGCACAAACAATTAAATTTCACCAGGATTTTTGGAAAAGAACTCCCATTAGAAAAGCCAGTTTGGCTGGCTGGGCTCATGTGCATTGATCAAGGCTCTTCTGTGTAAAATAAACACCATTTGGGGAGCGTTGGGATCAATCTATGCCTGGCAAAGATAAATGAGCAGTCAGCAGGGACAGCCCCTGTGAGCACATTTAAGTAATAACACCCAGCAGGACATGCCATTGTTAGGGCAGACACCCTGAAGGGGCTTAATGTGATTATAATGTGGCTTCCTGGAACAAAACAATTAGAACTATCTTAGGTAAAACATCATTATCAATATTCTGCAGGGTTAACCGAAAGCCAGGCAATTAAATTTGTATTTTTCAACCTATCCATACAGCTTTAAAAGGCATTTCCAAAGACACTTTGCCAAAAGCACCTTTTTTTTTTTTTTTGGTCCCTTTCTCATCACTGGGCTCAGCACAGACACTGAGGTCAGCGCAAGGGAGATTTAATTTCAAAACACACTGTTAAAAATTTACATGTAAATTCTTTTTTGCTTGGTTAGTTGGCTACCAAATTGAATGTTCTCTCATGATAGTTTAAAAAGATATTGAATGCATTCTACAAAATAGTTACAGCTTGTTTTCAAGGTACAAAAAAAAAACCCAACCTATTTGAATATATTAATTTGGCTTCCCAAGGTGCACTTGTGTTCTATTCTGTAGTGCCAGTGAGGGGGGAAATGGAAAGAGGTGTAGGCATAATTTTCATTTCATGAACACTTATCTTGGGTAGAAATGTAATTTATTACTGTTGAGGGCATAAAATGCACTTCCCATGGTACAGACTCTCCCTGCTCTCCACTTGGGAAGGGGCCAGAGTGAGACCTCAGCAGGTCTGCAAGGACACAGGACTGGGAGGGGAACACACCCCAGGGTTGGACCTGGACACGCTGGAGGAACCAACTGACGGGGACATCATGGGGTTCATCCAGGGGAAGTGCCAAGAACAACCCCTGCACCAGCACACCCTGGGGTGGCCTGGAGGTCCTGGTGGGCACCAAGTGGCCCATAAAGCTGCAGTGTGCCTTTGCAGCAAAGGTGGTCATCGGTTTCCTGGGCTGGTTTGGGCTGAGAGTTGCCAGATGATTGAGGAAGGAGATCCTTCCCCCTCACTCAGCACTGAGGAGACCCAGTTGCAGTGCTGGATCCTCTGCTGATGTCCCTGATGCCTAAAATCCTGGAAAATAGGCACTCAGAGAAACATTAATGGAGAAAGAGAGATAAATACCTTTACTGGGAGTTTCCACGGAGGTGCACACCACCGCAAGGCCGGCGCCCCTCCCCCAGGGATGTTATAGTTTTTATAATCTTCCAATAATTAACATATCAGATATCTATAACCAACCATAATTCTCATTTCCCTTGGTGTCCCACCCCCCCAGGGTCCTAAGTGTTGCCCCCTTGGAGCAACTCCAAGGGCTCTGGACTCTTCTTCTGTTTTGTCTTCAAGTTCTCTTGCAGGTGTCTCAAAACACCCTGACCTTCAGAAAGCTTAAGGACATGTGACAAAATTACTTTAGTGACTCCTAACACCACTTAATATGTGAACAAGAAAACCTATAATTCTAAAATTCTAAAGATCTACAAAACACACATCAAACCATTAGGCATCATCCCCAGAACAGGAAAGACAAGGACGTACTGGAGGAAGCCCAGCAAAGAGCCAGGAAGATGATGAAGGGATTGGAGAAAGAGGCTGAGCGAGCTGGGATTGTTCAGAGGCTCTCCTCAGTGGTGTCCAGTGCCAAGTCAACAAGCACAGAGTGAAATAGTGGAGGTTCTGCTAAAACAAAAGGGTCAAGCACAAGATCAGGTTGCCCAGGGAGGCTGTGGAGTTTCCATCCTTGGGGGTATCCAAAGCCCAGCCTGCTCCGGCTGCCCTTGTTCAGGTGGGAGTTGGGCTGGGTGACCTCCAGAGGTGTCTCCAACCTCAGCCCCTCTGGGGCTCAGATGTGACAGAGAAAATGAGCCCCTGAGTGTCCTGATTTCCAGGTGAGTGGCTTGGAAAAGGTTCTGGGTGAAGTCTGCCTTGGGGCACGGAGTGTCCCCTTTCCCTGCCTCTCTAATGGCACTGCACCCAGACTTGGAAACAGGGCAATGGGATTGGGACTCACTGGGATTGGGACTTACTGACTCTTCCCAGTTTCCACTGGCAGTTTGTGTAGCTTTGCCTTTTTCTTCCTTCAAGGTTCATTGGGCCTCTTTAAGTTCTTGTCTAATTTACAAGACCTTTTTTGGTGGTCGGATCCCTGTCGTTGATCATATATGGTCTTAAAAGAACAGCAAAGCCAAGCATTCAAGATCCACAAGCTTTATTCTGGCGATTTTGTTTGAACTTTATATTAAAATCTTTCCCAAAAGCTTTAAAAATGCATCTGTGGATCATTTTTCTTTGAATGTTTGCTTTATGTGTTTATATATTTAAACAACTTTTCATTATGGAAACCCAGGACGACGAAATCTGCCGGATCATTTTTCTATTAACAAATTTCCAAAGCCTACATTCCCCGAAATTGCTGGGAACCCTCACTCCTCCATCCCCACCAACTGGGACCAGCTGAGCCTTCATTTTCCAAACCTGAGCAGATAAATCCAATTCACACCCGGTGTTTCAGGCATAAATATGTGCACAAGGATGTTCTTGAAGCTGGCAGGCTCGCAGCAGCAAAATGAAGCTGACAGGAGTTCCAAATGACCAATGATTTAAAATTTGGAGGAAATAATCAGACAACTTCTTTGCAGAGGCCACGCAGGCTCCTGGTGAGATTTTTCACAGCAGGTTACTTATCAAGCTAATAGAAATGCTGACATGCACAACCTTAACTCCTGTATCACCCAGCCAGCCTCTAATCGAATTGATTTGTGGTTGTTTCCTTGGATGAAGACATAAAGTGGATGTGTTTTCCAAAACACCCTCTGTTCTTCTTTAGGACAAAGAGGTTGTCCCAGAGGTGCCTGAGATTACATGATTCAAACAGGTTTTTATGATTTTTTCGGGTGCCTTAAATGACAGGGTGACATATTTTACAGCAGCTGAACTGCAGGCCTATGAATAATGACAGTATTTTCAGCTGATAATACCCTACCCTGACCCCCACCCAAATTTACTCATTTTTTTAAGTTCCTACTGCAATAGCAGCATTTTTTATGAACTGTGTCAGATAATGATATTGTTCTGCATTTTTCAGTTATCTAAACTAACAGAGCATTTGCAGCAATGGTTATGCCACCCTGCATTTTTCCTCAAGTTCTTCTTTTCCAAACTATGAAAAAAAATTAGTCAGAGATATTCATTTCCTTCCTTTTCATTCACCTTCATTGTGCTGAGAAAAAACAGTGCTATATTGCAGGGAGTAAAACCAGAACAGAAGAGTAAATCTAACAGTAACTCTACTAAAATATACTAATATCTGTTCATCAGTGTCTGGCTGGGACTCTGAGTAACCTGGTCTAATGGAAGGTGTCCCTGCCTGAGATGGGGGTTGGAAGAAGATGATCTTTAAGGTGCCTTCCAACCCCAACCATTCCATGATTCCCTGATTCTGTGACTGCAAATCCAGTTCTGGTGATGGCCTGTTGGTCTTTGCTTCATTCCAGCTTCACTTGGGGTCTGGGTAGGCAGCTCTTATTTTATCCTGGGGGAGAAGAGGGGTAGCACTACATGATTCCAGCTACCCTGAGAAGTTTGGGCCGTAGGACACGGCCCCACAGACCACCTTTTAGCAGGTATGGTTAAATCCCAGATTTTCAACTCTATCTTTTCCTGAGGAGTTCCTCAACCTTTCCTGGATTGTATTACCCAGCCATGTGATGGAGCATCTCTGCACTGATCCTACACACCCAGGGCAGGATTCTTCTTCCCTGCCTGGGGAACTGCCAGTGACCCTACCGGCGTCACTTGTGGCAGACACAGGCATTCACGAGCTGCTGTTCTTCATACTAATTTTTGGGCCAAGTCTTAGCTATAACTTCAAGATCTGGAAAAAAAAAACCCACCCAGAAAGGCATGGGTGGATTTAGGAATTGCTGTGTCAACAGGGATTGGCAGGAAGAGTCTTGTCATGAGCTCACGTTCCCGACAGGGCTTTACTGCCCAGGTGGTAAAGCCTGTGCATCTGCTTAGTGCTGTCATTTGGGGTTTCCTGATTTCAATGTGTGATTTGAAGCCAAGGGATATTTTATAGGCAGTGTTACTTTCTGCAGCAAACATTTAGGAGAGTCTGCAAGTTGATACACAAATATTTGAACATTTTCCCACATCCGTGTGGTGAATCACTTACAGAAATACATTCTGCAGCCTTAGCAAGTCGGGAGCTGTTTCAGTCAATCCCCCTTTTAGAAAACTCTCTACCATTCTCTGAGCAGCTTTCTCTTTTTGCTTTTCATCCGTATGTACATTGTGGAGTTCAGGAAATAACCAGTTCAGGAATGCAACTAGAAAAATAGTTCCCAAAATAATGTTAAAATAGTCTACATCAAAAGCAAACCAGAATCATAATCCATTTGTCCAATGGACTTTTTCATTACGCTGATTTTGATTTGTAAAATGCATTCTTGTTTGCTTCCCCTTTGAAAATGTTTGAAATGAGATGCTTAAGGGCAATCAATAATTTAAGCCAAAAAAAANTATTTTGCTTTATTTTACTCCATTTTTTTTCAAGTGAAGGTTGTTAAAACTGCTAGGTCTGAGGGCTGTTTCTGTTTGATGGTATCTGTGCTGAGGAAAGGAATCCCATTTCAAGTGTTGGGGGGATCAAAGGGAGTGAAGGCAATCACCTGAGCTCCAAATTGGATTGCTAAGGCATATTTTATTTATGTAAACTCTGCCAAAGGAATCAAATCACTGGAATTGAAATACCTGATTCAGAGGGCTACCTTGCAGAAGTAACAGCAGATTAGAGGGTTGGCAGAGGGTCAAACCCTACATGTGTTCATGTGGTGGCACTGGAGGAAGGCAGAGGGTCAAACCCTACACCTGCCCATGTGGTGGCTGTGGGGGAAGGTGGGAATCATCACAAACGGGTTAAACATCACAAACTTGGACTGTCATTTTTAAAAAGGCTTTCAAACCCTGCAAGAAAAGATGATTTCTTGTTGCACATGAGAGCAATGTTTTCCTCAGCAAGGCTGTGGGAGCACAGGTCACCTGAATGTTGGGTGATGGGACAGACACTGCCAGCAAATCCCTCATCTCACAATCATCTCATTTTCTCCAGCATTCAATTTTAGGGTGTTTTGTTTCCCTGTTTGCTGCAGTGAATAGCAGGGATAACAACACCTAAGTGTAGGCACCATCAGAGCTGTCTGCTCTGCAGAAACAGAAGTAAATACAGTCTAATTTTGCTGCTGTAACTTGGCAATAGCCCATTTAGTGTTTTCATTGATGGCAGATTTCTTTCTTCAGCAGTTATCTCTGCCCTCGGTACAGCCAATACCTTCACTTAGTCCATGAACTTCCAGATGCTTTCTTTGATCTCTGATGCTTTGGGGATTAAGGTCTGGAAGATTTTTAGTGATGGCCCATTCATTACTCTTTCATCAAAAAGTTGTGTGTGGACTGGTGCTGTTTCAGAGAACACCCAGGGCAGGGGATAAGCAGCTCTTGGCTCAGCACCCCAGGTGTGTGTTCCACAAAGTCAGGCTTCCCAGCAGTTCACTCCGTCCCTCACTACATCACAAATTATCCCTTAGGAGCCCTTTGCCAGTTAAAGGTCTCCAGATTCCAGTTTGGCCAGTGAATCTGTTGCAAGACTGAACATCCTCAGCAGATTTGTTTTTCATCAGCATGGCCTCTCTGACAATTTGAGTCTTGCCAAGATAAGATAAGACACCTATTTCCCTTTCCACTGGTCTTGGGCTGTGGTGTAACAAATGACAGGTCATCAGGAGACAGGACATGTGGGATGGGATTCCTCTTTGTTTCCTTTCCCTATGTACCACACAACCAGGAAAAGCCCTGAATGTGTGCTGAAGTGCTTCTAGGGGAGGGCAGGGGTGGTATTTCAGCCTTCACTGGGGCAGGGGCAGGAGGAAACCTCTCCCCGTGCTGTTCAACCACAGGCAGGAGGTGCCACAGCAGTGTCAGAGAGAAGAGGCTGTGGCTCTGAGCCCTCCTGGCACTGCCATAACCTGATGAGGAATTTTCCCCCGGAATCTGAGCGCCAATTTGTTTCAAAATCTGTCACTGTCACCAAGAAATTGCAAAGCAGCAGCAGTCCCCCTCAGCACCTGACCCTGCGTGTTTTGTTCTTACTGCTGGTGGAGGCAGATGTCTCCACGCTAAACACACATCAAGTGGCAAACAACAGCCTGGAGTTCAGAAATGCACTCTTAAAATCCCTATAATTGTTTCTGGCTTTTATGTTTATTTTTATTAAACAATTTAAGGTATTTATAGGGAATGAACGAGCAGCAGGTTGGGCAGTCATCGGCCCATATGCCAGAAAAATACAAATTCATTGAAATTCAACAAAAGAGAGAAGAAATGACAGAACAACAAGTTTCTTGGTCTGCTCTGTTTGGTCTGCAAATATTTGGGGTGAGGAACTGCATCCTCAGGGGTGTGTGCAGTTCATGGACTCCTGAAGCACCTTCAGCTTCCCGGTGTGACAGCACTGCCCCTCGCAGGGACAACGGTGCTAAGGGCCAATCCAGCAGTGTTGGTAACAGTCGTAGTGTTGCTTGAGTTGTATTTGTTTATTTGTATTTGTACCTAAACATCTCCCTCTTTGTCTGTTTGGAGGTTTGCTCTGAGACCAAAGGTGCTGGTCCTGCTGCCAGGGCTGGGGGTGCTCACAGGGGTGTAGTGTAGAAGCGTCTTCAGAACCTGAGAACCAGAGGCAGCTTAAAAAATAAAATAAATAAAAAGTATTTAAAAACAAAACAAAACAAAACAAAAAAACTCAACAAAAAAAAAGCAACCAACCAAAACCCAAACAAACAAGCAAAAACCCCCAAACAAACAAACAAAAAAAAAACCCAAACCACAAAAACCAAAAAACCAAACCAAAACAACAAAAAGTCTGGTTTGGAGGTTTTCCTCTCATAATCAAAACCAAGGAACACAACCATTGTTTTTGTCAAAAATAAGTATTTGGTGTTTTTTTCTCCACAGATTCTTACTTTTGCAGATTCAAGTGTTTGACAGTTCAAATAACCTTTTGATCAAGAGCAAGGAGGGGTTTTCTAGAGGAGACTAAAGCCAGGCTGGCTTTGCCCTGCCAAAGGCAACAAGGGCATCTGCCACTGACTCTGCGCCCAACCCTGCTAAGATGACCAGGACACTTAAAAACCCCATTCCTTGGGTTTCTGCTGACCCTCAGAATCCGACCTGCCTGTCCCACGTTCCTGCTGGTCAATGACGTCTAAAAAAGGAGCTTCAAAAGACCTTTTTAAAATTGCATCTGGGAGCTTTGCATGAAAATGAAAGGCAATTGCTGTGTACTACTGTAAAGTGAAATATGTGCGTCTCAATGGCTCGAGAACCAGCTGAAAACCTCAGGACATTATCACTAGAACATCTACTTTTATTAGTTTTATGACATTCTTGCTAGAAAAGCTACTTTTATTTCACCTTTATCAATTACCCATTCACCTTCACACCCAAATTTAACCTAATTTAACTCAAATGTTCCAGATTAAGTTCATAAAATGCTGCTGAATGTGTGTAACTTTCCTGCCCTTTAAAAATTTTTATTGCCAACAGAAATGAAGCCTCAAGTATTTAACCTCTGTAGGAGTAACTTTGGGCAATCAGCACCACTAAATTGACTAATATTATAATTTAATAACATTGGTTGCAGTAAAATTGCCTTTAGTGAAAACAATGTGACCAAGAACAACATTTTTATTCCTTGGATGTAGCTTGGGAATTTACATGTAATAGCACTCTGTTTTCTGAGCTTTTGTGAAAGCCAGCTTTGCAAAACCGTCATTACAGACCTGGGAAGGACAGAAGAGGGCTTTCTGTGTTTTAAGGCAACACCTGCAAAATTAATTTCACACCCTAAAGTATTCTTTCTTTATTTCAACAATATGAACATTTAATCTGGATTGGAAGAGATCTGTGTAAAAGTAGAGTGGCAACCGCATTCAAACAATTTGCAATTGTCTGTCCATCCGTCCGTCCGTCCATCCATCCATCCATCCATCTATCCATCCATCCATCCATCCATCCACCCACCCATCCATCCACCCATCCATCCATCCATCCATCCATCCATCCATCCATCCATCCATCCATCCATCCATCCATCCATCCATCCATCTATCCATCCATCCATCCATCTACCCACCCATCCATCCACCCATCCATCCATCCATCCACCCACCCATCCATCCACCCATCCATCCATCCATCCATCCATCCATCCATCCATCCATCCATCCATCCATCCACCCATCCATCCATCCATCCATCCATCCATCCATCCATCCATCCATCCATCCATCCATCTGTCCATTCATCATTTTTTAACTCATTTTCTTCACTACAGCTGTTACCAGTGGCTGGGAGAAATAAAACACCCAGACACTGCCAAACATTTCAGGAAGGCTGCTCAGCACATCTGAAACACATTGACCATCTGGTGGCTTTTTTTAATGTTAAAATATAACAGGAGGCAGCCTAGAATGTCTCCATTTAAAGCTTGAAATTAAGAAAGAGGTATTAAAATACTTTTTTTTTCTTTTGTATTAGCCTTGAAAAGTAGCACCAGACCTTGTCTCCAGGCACACGTTCATGTCACCTCCTCCTTGCTCTTCCCCAAGTCCACGATGTCCCTGAGGAACCACTGAGTAACAACACCAGCCACCTAAAACCAGTTCAATATTTGGCCATCTGCAATGGTAGCTTGAAACAAGAAAAAACAAAGAGCTTTTGCAACTGATGGCAGCAACAGCAGGAGCTCCACGTGCAGCAGGTTGGGACAGAAACACCAACTCTGGCTCCAGGACTTTGGGGTGTTCATGGGGAAAAAAAGAAATCTTTCTCTCTCCTGCTCAGACTTTCCTTGATGGTTGAGGCAAACAGGGCTGGCATTTTTGGGACCATATTTCCCATATGAGGTGTCCTCAATCCTTCAGTGTCAGGGCTTGAGATCCAGGCAACTGGGAACTCCCCGTGCTCAGTTCCCATGCCTTGTCTCCACCTGCATTTATCCACATTGTTAAGATAAATAAAGACCCCCAGGCTTTCTCATCCTCCCAATGCAATATTGCCTCTCTCATTTTGCAAGATTTCCCCTTAAACCCAGGATTTACAGGATTTTGTAAATTAGCAGGTTGGAGCCAATTCTTTCTGTATATTTCCTCTGAAGTTGAATTTTTTAAGGATCTTTTCTTTCCTCCTCCTTATGTTAAAAAGATTCCAGAAAAATCTAGCTTGGTCCAAGCAATCTTTAATTAATGTGCAGTGGGTTAACTTCCAGTAACTCCTGGTCTAACAGTGCCTGTGAACAACGCTGAGAAATTACAGTGGGGTTTTGGTTTTTATTTTTTTTTCCAGTAGAAATGTGAAATAATAACTGCTCTATAAAACCCCCTCATACCCATCACTTCCCACCTCATTTGTTTAAAACCTGGTGGTTTTATGGCCTGTCTGCACCTCTCCTGCAATGGGAGCAATAAGAGGTAATGGGCTGACCTGTCCACTGGTCTCGCCATAAAACCCTCCTCGTGTTTCTGCTACGACCAGCACGTGCTTTTAAAAGACACAACAGCAAATTAATGAAGAGCAAACACAAGTCTCTTCTGCCCAAGGGCTCTGTGTAAAAGAGTAAATAATCAAAAGGGGGGCTAGGGCTGATTTATATTTCTTTATGATGATCAAAGGCAGACTCTGTTTCAGAGAGGAATATCAATTCTGTGTGAAAACTCACTTTTTCTGCCGCATATAAAATTGAAAAGCCCTCTTCACTGAGCTATGTCTGGTTTCAAATCCATTAGCTAATACTGCATGCCCTAAGGTTAAAATAGGAGCAAAAATCCAATGGTGGACTGGACTTTTCAGAGGATTTTTTATTCATCTCCCAAGTTTTATGTGTCTTTATTGCTTCTCTGGAGATGAATAGACCTCGAGAAACCTGATTTGGTGAAATAATCATTGCTGTCACAAAGCTTCTTATACATATAATGACCTAATGAAGTGTGTTTCTCTATTCAAAAGTAAATCAGCATCCAACAAAACCCATCCAAATCCAAGAGCCAAGCAACTCCACTCTGAAATTTGGGGTGGTTCTGGTCTCTTTTGAGTGGTGGGAGAGAAGAGAGGGGCTGTGGTGGTTTTGGGATGGATGCACAGTGGGATTCTTCTCATGAATGCCCCTGTTGGGTGTGATGGAGGTTTGGATCATGGATTAAACAGTCTGGAACAGCCAGCACAGCTCCAGAGAAGCTAGAGAGTTCTTTTTCAGACCCCAATGGCTTTTATGATTTTTAGATTTTGGGGGCAGTGGAAGGTTGCTACTAAACCCTGATGATTAGAGAGAAATAAAACTGGTGAGATGGAAAGGTACCTCCTCCTCCTCCAGTGCTGGATGTTGGAGGGTTTTAAAGCCTTTATTACCAGGAAAACAAAGCCAAAATATTCCATGGAAGTTTCTGCAACTGTTTCAAAAAGTAAAATAGTGTGCCCAGGCTGTCACTATTTTACACTTTCTGCACGCTGGCAGGGTATTTTCTAATTTCTATTCTGTGCCATATTCTATTTTCTATTCTGTATTCTATTTTCCCATTCTAAATTCAATTTTTCTATTCTAAATTCTATTTTCTATTTGAAATAGCTATTTTCTACTTTCTCTGTTCTTTTCTGCTCTGTTTAACCTTAAGCATCCAAACCCCAAACTGTTATAACAACTTTTTTCCCCCTAGGATCTCTAAGTCCTTTATTCTTGCAAGTTCTGCACCCTGCACGACCCTCCAGCATTGCAAGACAACGTCCTTCTCTAAAATCTTTTTACAAGTTCTGAATAAAATTATTTCCAATGCTACAAAACTATTTGAAGTGGGATGGAATTCATAAGAGTACTTTTATTTGGCTTTTAAGCCTTTTAGTGGCAGAATTGCTTTTGTCTAATTTTGTATCACCAATAATAACAGGATTATTCTGGTTTTAAAAAGGGGAGTTGTGGAGTTGCATGAAGCAGCTTTGGCTGTCTGTGATGGAAATCTTGGGTGTTTTTTAGCTAAAAATAGTGCATTTTATAATTAATAGTTTAGACAATTCTCTGGGCAAGAAATCATGCTGAAGAAGGTCAAGAAACCTTCAAAACCAGGGCTTCATGTTCTAAGCTGTAAAGTTTTTTTGCCATAAAGCTTTCTCAGCTGAAGGCTTTATGCTGTCCACCTTTCTTGAGGAGGATGACATTATCAGAAGTCACTGCACTGCCCTGATTCTGCTCCCACCAGTACAAACAGGTGTTTCATTTGGACTGGGAGGAGGCCAAGGCAACTTCTGGGTGCTCCTGACAAATCTCATCTAGAACATGGACGGGGATTTCCACAAATTTATCCAAGACCAGAGGCTTAATTTGGTTTGAGACCTTCAAGCAAAGCATGATGAAAAAGAAATCCTTCCTTCTAGTGGAAGGTTCCCTGCCCATGGCAGGGTTGGAATGAGGTGATCATTGAGGTCCCTTCCAACCCAACCCATTCTGGGGCTGAGATGATGAGAACAGATGCATTAAATATTTAAAATTCCTGCATGTGCAGGAAAAGTATGGAAGCCATCCAGGTTTGGACTACCAGAGTTTCCAGCTCTAGGGTTCAGCTGCCAATTGCACTGTGCATATTTAATCAAGTGCACCATTGTTTAAAGTGCTTCATTTAAATTCTTCAATTAATTAAAAAAAATCATAAATAATTCTTGTAGAATTGTTCTGTCTCTGCCAAGAATAATTAAAACCATTTAGCAGAATGAACCTACTAATTGTGTGTGTTTGGCATTCCTAATTCACCCTACAGTTGCATGTTCCTATATGAAGCAAGTCACTGATATGTCTTCTTCATTTTGTGGAGGATGGAAACTTGAACACTTTGCTCACATCATCTCTGGCATTTGCTCAGTATCTCCCTCTTTCTGTGCTTCTGAAGTAAAATACCTACAAATTAAAGACCTCCTTGTGCTCAATATATCTTTTCTAACAGACTGATTTTTCCACGAGATATTAGTTGGTTCATCTTTTCTCCCTTTCACTGTTAATGCTTTAGGAACCACCAAAATGGGAGCAGTGATTGAATATGGAAAAATACACCCCCTTGGGGAGTTTGTTACTTTGGCAGATACAAAGATGTTTATATAAAGGAGATATTTCGTAATGCTGGTCTCACTTTCCAAGGGCAAGATCCATTGTAGTTTTCAGTAGGAGCTCTGCAATGCAGGTCCAGGGCTGTTTTGGGATGTGCTAAGGGTGTCAAAGGTGGCATCTGTCACTGCCTTGGAGAAGCAATATCTGCAAAAATATCTGCTCACCAGCATCCAAGGAGAGAATTTCCCCTAAGACTGGAGGTGCTTTACCTTGCTTTTAGTCTGTACCTCCTCAAACCACTCCTGGCATCTGTATCTTCAAATAATACATAAACTACTGAGCTCCCTGTGAAAACTCCTATTGATTGTGAGGTCCTCGTGTCTGATCTGCATCCTCCTTCCTTCCAAAGCCCTTCCCAAAAGTGCGTCGTGCCACAAATCCCAGCAGGATGAGCCTCAGGGAGCCAAGGGAGGCCACACTGCTCAGGGAAAGAGGAAAGTGCTGATGGTGCTCTTGGGATTTTGGACATGTTGTCACCTTGTTCACCTGCCCACGGCAACTCTGTTCTCACTGACAATCACTCTTCAGTTGTAAAGTAACAGAAATATAACAGGATAAAAATAAGTACCTAAAAAGCATTTCAAAAGGGGGCCTTGTCCAGGGAAAAATTCGTGTTGCTTAAGCAGCTATTTATTGAATAACTAAGATTTAATTATTTTTTAAAATAATTTCTGGCCTATTATATCTTCTTTTTGGTGGACACCTTAAATCAGCAGACTTTATCAGTCCAGTCTTCCAACAATTTACACAGAATGCAATGGAATGCTGCAGCAAAATGGTAAATGTTTGTACCTAAACCCCTTTTATTTGTTTTTTTTGGGTTTTTTTTGGTGATTTTTTGTTTGGTTTGGTTTGGTTTGGTTTGGTTTGTTTTGTTTTGTTGTTTTGGTTTGGTTTGGTTTGGTTTGGTTTTTTCCCTTGGATTTCCCTTTTACCTTTCAACTTCCTTGAGGTAATCAGGCAGCACATATTGGCAATAAAATGAGTTCTAGGGCATCATTTAAGGAAATATCCCACCATGCAGAGTCCTCCAGTCCATCCCAAGAGCTGAGCAGCTGAACATCCCTCCTTGTTTATTGAGCTTATTCGTGCAATGCTCCAGACCCACAACCTCCTGCTGCCCCAAAACCCTGGAATGCCTGAGCTGAATCATTTTCCCTACAGTTTGTCCTCCATCCTTCTTGTCCTGCTCTCTGTGGATGCAGCAAACAGGTTTTTCCCTTCTACTCAAGAGAATAAAACACAGTAATTCAACCTGGCTGGGTAATTTCTGTCAGGGTTTGGGGTTTGCCTGCTTTAGGGAAGGGAAATGTGAGTGATGAATGGGAGCACTCGGTGGCAGAAGAGAAATGCTTTGCACTTAGTGTTTCAAATGTGTAAGTTATAGTGCCCTATAAACACAAAGAGAACTTGGGTGATGTGTAAAACACTGAGCCAGTGTTGTTGCTTTAACCTTCACCAAACGTCCCCCACAACTTTTTGCTGCTTGTGAAGGATTGTGAACAGATTTTCCATGCATTGAGAGCACCTTTGTTTTAAGAATGTATTCATTTAGAATTAGGATTAATTATTATCACATGTAAGAATTAATTAATCCAGGGAAAAAAAGCCAAAGTTGTTTACTTTATCCCTGTATGTGTCACCTCATGTTGAGAATGGTATAGTTTTGAGGAACGTTAAGCTTTTTATTTCTTGAATTCCAAAGCTCATCCTCAAAGTTAAGCAAAACGTTAACCTTGACCTGACTGATCCATGCCAGGCTTTGGATCAGGGTTGGAGATGTTTCCATGACTTTAAAGTGAAAGAAAGGAGGTTTATATTGGATATTAGGGAGGAATCTTCCCTGGGCGGGTGGGCAGACCCTGGCACAGGTTTTCTGGAAAATCTCTGGCTGCCCCATCCCTGGGAGTGTCCAAGGCCAGGTTGGAGCAACCTGGGCTGGTGGAAGGAGTCCCTGCCCATGGCAGGGGTGGAACTGGATGGGCTTTAAGGTCTTTCCAACCCAGACCATTCCATGATTCCATGAGTTTATGTAAATATGCCACACATTCAGCAAAGAAGAGATGCCCTAAGTCTTTTCCTACAGAAACTACCCTCCAAGAGCAGGCACAATAAAGTAATACCAGGCAGGTTTTAAGGTGTGTTACGAGTGGGAAACATCTCCAGGGACACGAGGCACGTCTTTCATCCTTGTGCTTGGGAAAATAGAACAATCCTTGCACCTCTTTCCTCTTGCAGCACACACTTTTACCCCTCTCCACAATCCCCCAGGCATTAATCCTTTAATTTATTCCCTGCTAATGTATAACCAGCTCATTCCCTCCTATCCCAAATCCCTCCCTGCCTCTGTATATTTTTGAGACGCCATGAGATACATTGTGATGTTTATTTTTTATTTATGTCGGTTCCCATAATATCATTTCTTGCATGTTTGTGAGAAGCAGCCACCTGGTCCCACGGGGAGCAGGATGATGCACGGATGACAGATCCTAGAGAAAATCTTGGAGAAGATAAAAGTAGCAGCAGCTTCCAAAGTATTTCCAGCTCCTTCCTGTTCCCAGGAAGATGCTGTGATTCCAGGGCCAGGGCTCAGAAACTCACTGAGAGGAAGTGTAATCTTTTAACAGACAAAGCATGAAGCTGTCAAACAGAAAAATTCTGCCTCCAACTATTGGCAGTGCTGGGCAAGATGAGTTTGTGGTTAATGGATTGAGGTTCAGACTCTGGGATTTCATTCTCCACGCCACACACTTCCAGTATAGTTTTAAGGAAATCATTTCTCTCCCTATGCATAAATTTTCCACCTGCAGCGTAGGAGATAGTAGTGATTTAGTAGTGAGAGGAGTGATTCCTTATCCACGCTCTGTCCCTGCCCCTGAGCATTTCTTTACTCTCTGTCTGCATTCTGACACCCCAAACATTAATCTCTGGGTGCTGTGACCAGCAATATGCAGAATTTTATATAAATGGAGGTTTTCACAGAAAGTGCAGCAATGGTGGAGGTCCATTCTCATTAAAGTCATACTATGGTAAGGGTTAATAAAGCCAAATAACTCTAAAAATGACCAAAGGAGGGAAAGATTTTTGAGTGTAAAGTATTCTAATACTATAGAATGATAGAATCATTAAGGTTGGAAAAGACTTCCAAAATCATTGAGTCCAACGTTGACCCACCACCACATTGTCACCCAGCCCAGAGCACTGACTGCCACATCCAGTCATTCCTTGGACACCTCTAGAGATGGGGGTTCCACCACCTCCTTGGGAAGCCTCTTCCAATGCTTGACAACCCTTTCCATGAAGAAATTCTTCCTGAGGTCCAATCTGAGCCTCCTCTGGCACAGCTTGAGGGTGTTCCCTCTTGTCCTGTTGTTTGTTGCCTGGGAGTAGAGGCCAGACCTTGGTCCAACCTTCATTCAGGTGGTTGTAGAGAGCACATGTACGACATGTAAGATGAGTAGTTTAGGTGCCTGAGGAGACTGCAACATCAGCTGGAAGTCTCACTGGAACACATGGAGGACATTCAAACACTGAGGAGTGCAGATCTTGGATCCAGCAGTGAGTTTTTAAGCACTTAAAACAAGCTGGGAGGTGGGGAGGGGGTCACAGTCGAGCCAAGGCTTTCTGTAACCTACATAACCATAAAAACAATACTCCAAGAGTGTAGAATTTTAGCCCTTGTCAGCACCTTCTGCAGAAAATTGAACCGTAATGTGACAACTGAGATTTAGTTTTACAATGTCAACGCTGTCCCTGCTCGGCAACGCGGCCAAAGCCGAGCACAGCTCTGGGATGGCAGGGAACATCTTCTCAGGGAGGGTGGGAGCACTGGCACAGGCTGCCAGAGAGCTGGTGCAACCTTCTTCCTGGACATGTTCAGAAGCCATGTGGACACAATCCAGCAGTGTGCCTGAGGGCAGGGAGGTTGGGCTGGGTGATGTGCAGTGATCCTTCCAACCTTACATGTTCTGTGAAAGGAAATTTGGGCAAAAGGGGGAGCAAGCTGTGGTCCCAGAGGGGAGTGTTATCCCAAGGGCCTTGGGTCACCCTGCAGAGCTGGGTAGTTTCACTCCAGTGGGTCCCTGAAGGCTCTTTAAACCATGGAGTGGCCACTGCAATGCAGTTGGTGATCCCTGGACCATTCCTGCTGCTCAGCGGCCGGAGGAGAAGTCCTCCCTTCACGTGGGGAATGGAGGGGCAGGCACTGATTTCTCTCTGGTGGTCACTGATAGGACCCCAGGGAAGGGCTGGAGCTGTGTCAGGGCAGGGTGAGGTGGGATCTCAGGAAAAGGTTCTTCCCCCAGAGGGTGGTGGGCACTGACCAGGCTCCCCAGGACAGAGGGCACAGCACCAAGGCTGCCAGAGCTCCAGGAGGGTTTGCACGTGGGGAATGGTTGGCATGTCCTGGGCAGGGCCAGGAGTTGAACCCCATGATCCTTGTTGGTCCTTTCCAACTCGGGATACTCTGTGATTCCATGATTCCCAGTGAGCTCCACCGTGCTGGCCTCCACTCCAGGGAGCTCCATCCAGCTGGTCAAAACACCGATATCCAGCTGGGATAAAAATAGAGGGAGAAGGGGGAGCATAAAAGCCCACAAAGAAACTGTCTGAGTGTGTCCCCACCGGATCAGGGAGCGCTGCAGTGGGAAGGTGTTTCTTGGGATGCTTTTCCCTGCAGGTTGATTGTTGGAACACATTTTTTGCAGGTTTTCAGACTGAGGAGTCAGGAACAGTTTCCAAGGCAGAGACCTCAGTGATAATGATGGGTCTGCAAAATGACCTTGGCCAACAGTGACCTGAGAGGAAAACCTGCTGATATTCCGTGGAATGATCCAAGTGAAGAGCTCTGTTATTAAAGTTAAAATTAAGACAGATAAGAACTGTGTGAATTCACCAATTTTATAAAATATATCTTAGATGATACTCAGCTATAGCTGTGTGTTGTTGGATAGTTTAGAGGGAGTGTATTAGTTTTAGAAATGTGCATAATTGTGTGTGAAGGGAGCTCCTTCTCGTGCTTTTGAAATCCTGCACAGTGGAACATAAAGATGCAAGAATGGAAACATCAAGGGGGAGGAGGAGGGAAGCTTTTTCTGCTTTTCCACCATTCCTGAGTAGAACTGGAACTTCAGACAAAGAGGAATAAACTCTCATTTTTGTTTTTGCTGCAGGCAGGGTGTCTCTCTAACAGCTCAGGCTCACAAGCCTCTGACCAGGACACTAAAACTGTGTCAGTGCCAAAAGTCCTCAGCTGCAGTTGATTTGCTGGTGGCCCCCACGTGGTCTCAGGGAGCTTCAGGAACCCCCAGCCCTGGGCCACCAGCAGCTGGAATTCTGGAGGAAAGCTGGGCCACCGACATGTCACACAATCCCCCACTTGGCAGCTTCTCCCCCCAAAACCTCAACCTGGTATTTTCTTGAGGACTTTGGGGGAATAGATCCACCCGGAGAAACACTGTGGGGTGGATTTAATGCCTTGACCTTCCAAGTAGGCTGCTTTAGTGCTGGGAGATGCAGATCTGCACCCAGAGATGCTGCAGTTTCACAGAGAGATGGCATCATTAAACTGAACAGAAAAAAACCACCCAGACATCTAAAAAACCCCAGGTTTTCTGTGGCTCAGCTTTATTACCACTGAGGGTTTTTTGTTAGCTGTACCTGTTATGTTGAATTCCCAAAATGCTGCTTAAAAGGTATTTTGTTTCCTTCTTCTTCTTCTTTTTATTAATTTATTTATATATTTTATTTTTATTTGAAAATGGGCCTCTAACACTCACAAATTCTTAAACATTTATGGATAAACTTGTGAATCTGCAGGCACTTGCAGATTTCCCATGACAGCTTGAATCCCTGTATTAAACCTCATCTGGTAACTGCAAGTGTCAAAATCATTTCTCCTCTGCTGAATCAGCCTAAGCTTGTCACTGCATCCAAGAGAAGTAGGAAATTAAAGTGAATTTCACTGCTTCACAGCTTGATACATGAAAAAAAGCATGTAGGAGTGAGTAGCACATACAAAATCATAATTTGAAATTACATTAATTTATGTTCTCGGGAGAGTTTCCTTTGCCACCAGGCAGGTAGAGCCAGTCCTGCTCAGTAATCACTATGATTTATTGAGGTTTTATTTTTATATTTTGTGAAGGAAAAAAAACAACCAACAAACCTCTCGAGTAATTCCAGGAATCCAGCTGAGTGGTTTCCTAAAGTTTCTAATGAGAAAGAGTGAGATGTCAGAAAAAGAGGGAAAGATGGGGAAGCTCCTTTCCGTGCCACCATGTAATTAAGTTGTTAAATGCCTTAAAATCTTCTGTGAGTGAAAGATATGAATGTACATTTAATTAATTCAATCAAAAAAATAAATGCTTTGGGGGCATCACAAAGCTTGAAAGAGTGAAAATACCAAATATTCCATTATTTGTGCTTCTGATATGTTGTGTATATAGTAATATTTTATTCGTCATACCATTTTAGCTTTCTTCTTGTCTCTTTTTCCCAGTCTCTCAGATGACTGTGGGTGAGGTAAAATGCATTTTAAAGTGGTGTGAAGTTTCCAAAATAACCTCTTCCTCTGACCATCCCTTGAGACCCTTTTATGTGTTGGTGTGTTCAGTGGTAGGGAGAGGAAAGGAAATTTCTCCACATTTTTCACTGTCATTTTGGAACTTCTTTTCCCCTCCCTGTTCCCTGGAGCCAACTTGTGCTTTACCCTCTCTTTTCTTTCTCCCTTGGCCTGATTTCCTGTATCCCAGTGCAAGGAGGCTGGGTCTGGTGTGCTCTGTATCCATGGATATGGGAAAACTCTGCCCTGCAACTCCAGGCTTGATTACATTTGGGAATATTATTTATATCAGTCCACCTTCTTTTGATGCAGAACAAATATCAGTCTCTTGTACCAAGAGCACTCCTGTAATTCCAGGGGGAAAAAGAATAAAAATTCTTCAATATTCTTTTTTTATTTTTTTTTCCCTTTATTGAGTGGATGTTTTTATGGAAAATGGTTTGGAGAAGACACCAATCATTCCATCCTCTCTCTCTTTGTGCCTCTGTTGTCAGAGGGACACTGAAGGACTCAGTGAAGCACCCCAGCTCTTCAGTAACTCTTCTTCACCATGTGTCTGAACCACCAAACAGCATCTCCTGATGCAACTCAAATGCTCCCCAGAAATGAATCCTTCAGGACCAGCTCCTGCTGGGGATGAGTTGTGAGTTGGGTTCTCCATCGAAACACCAACCTCAACGTTGTCTTCGTAACATGCCTTTACCTTCCTGCAGCCCTAAGAATGAATAAGTTTTACAGAGAACTCCAGTTCCACTAAGCAATCAAAGCTTTAGAACCAACTTTTTGACTAATTATTGCCTTAATTTACACTCCTTACCTGCCCCTGAGGTATCTCACTGAGGAGGTCTCATTAAGGCTAAAGAGGACATCGGTTACTCAGCATGACACTGAATTAGACCTTTTATTTGGGTGTTTGAATGGAGACACAAAGTTCTGGCTGAGTGAATCACTTTCCCAAAGGTCTGGTTTCACTGGTCCTGGGAATGAGTTGGTCTGACAATTTGAAGCCAAAATTTCCCAAGAATACCTTTTGCAGTCCTGCCACACTCTCAACTCTCAGGACACACCAGCAGAGATTGGAGGGAGGTTTGATTTCCAGCCAGACTTTTTACTCAAAAAAACCCCTCCTGTTTTTCAAGTACTATGAAAGAAAAAGCGCAGTGAAGAGACTGCATTAACATGTTTTAGAAGACCAATTCATGCTGCTTTATATCTTCTCTCATTTCAGTGCAGGCACACAGAGAACATATTTCTACCCATCTGGTTGATAGTCTCTTTCCTTTAAATTGGGCTTTTTGCTTGTCTTGACTGGAGGTTTAGAAGAGGGGACTACATTTGCTTTGAAACGTCATTTAAATATGTAAGAGTTTTATCAGCAGAAAAACTTCGTTACTGGGAAAACATGAATATGAGCTACCAAAGAGAAGATGCAGGAGGCAGAAGGTGAGGATTACTGAGTCTCTGCTATCAGTGATGCTTAAAGGATGTAGAGGAAATTTAAATAATGTTCTATCTTTGGCAGCAGACACGCTGTGCAGGGAGGGAGCAAAGGTATGCAACTTAAAAGCTCTACAAACTGGTGCAGAAATGAAACCACTTTTTTCCTCCTTAGTGTTTTATGGATGTTTCTTTCCACTTAATTTTATAGCCTGGCAAGGAAGATAATTCTTTGGATCTTCTCTGTCACATACAAACATTTTGGCTTTGTTTAAACTCATCCTCATATAACACTGCTTGCTCCTGCTTTGGCCTCAGGGCTTTAGAGGTGTTTAGCTTTTATTGTTCTCCTTCTGTAATCAGAAGCACAAACACGTCTTAAATCATGCTATGTTGTGCCTGCCATGCACTCACACATGTAGGAATTACTTTATGGCATTAAAAGGAGAAAGGAGAGATTTGGAGCAAGGGGATGAGCAGCAGACAGTGACTTTCTGACTCCTCCCTCTGGAAGAGGTAAGGCTGCTAAACCTCAAACAATTTATTTAAAATCTGCAACAGGTTTTCTCCTCACGTGAAATAAGGCAATGTGAAGGCAAACCCATTATGCCTGCAGACCGTGCAGGCTCTATATTCCGTTGTTATCCATGTTTGTATGTGGTGTGGCATTAAACATACAAACAGCGAATGGGATGTTTTTTCACAAAGTATAAATAATTAGCATTGCTTGATCTCGCCTACAACATCTGTTAATTCTCCTTTGCTAGCATGTTTTCTGACTATTTATGCTGCAGAATCAGAGAAGAGAGCAATTGAATGATAAAATGTGCTTAATTTCATAACCTGGGGTAATTCCAGGAAGAGTGAGAAAAAGAAAAATGAAGGCTGAACATCAGGACAGGAGGTAAAGAAGTATCATAAAAAACTGCCCCGAGGTATCTCAGCACTTGAGTGTCTTAAAACCAGGCTGGAAAACGGGCTGGAGTGCCAATTCCAGGAGCCAGCCCTGGCAGGGTGCACAGGGTGGGATGGGAATGCCTCATCCTGTTGGATTCCTGGGATTTGCTCTGTTCTTCTCTGAGACATGGCCATGCAAGTTCTTTCTGTTTGCAGCTGAGGTCTGGATAAGAGACACGGGAAACATCTTTGCTTTTCCCAACCATCATGTCCATGTCCCACCAAACTCAGCTGCTGTGAGGACCCCAAGGCATGAGCAAGCTCAAGGGGTGGCTTAGATCCAACAGAGAGGGGAGAAATACCCCCCTGCCTCCCTCCTGGGGAGAAGATATTTCCCACCACTCTCTTGCCAGAGCCTGCTGACTGCCAGGATTGCCAGAATTCATCTCGAAAATATTTATAACAAAAAGCTTTGTAATCACATCTCTGTCTTGGTCACAGCAAATGATACAACAACAGCTGCTTCCTCCCAATTAATTGCATTTAATGGTGCCCAGAATGGGATGCAGAGGCAGCTCCTTCAAATGAAGATGTCAAAACTAATGGAGTGAACTATCTCAAGGTGTGATTAATTCTTTGGCAAATATTTTTCTTTATTAGGGCCTTAATTAGATTACTTTCTGAATTCTCAGTTAATAAAAATATTAATATTTGATATTTATCTACTGCCAGACACTAATAGCTGGCACGTTAAATACAACCCTCCCAGAGCTGTATTTTCTCTGGTTTTATTAGCTCTGAGCTGTGCTGCAGTCAGGCTTTATGCTGATTTCAGCATTACACTCTGTAGTAGTCATAACACCTCATATTAGTACACCAGGGTGCCAAGAAAATCAGAGCCCTATTATGCTGGGAATGCTCTTACACAGAATTGTAGAACCCTGAAGTGATAGGATCTAAATTGAAGCCACACACCCATACACATCAAAAAAAAAAAAAAATTAAAAAAAATGGAGAGGATGTATGAAAGTCAACACTTTGCAGAGGAAATAAAGCAGCTGTTCAAGGTAGGAATCAAAATATTCACAGCAAGGCTTTGAGTCCAGCAAATGTCCTGTGCCCTGCACCAACACCCTGGGGGAAAGAACAGCCCAGCAGCTGACTCAGAGGGTGCATTGACAATGAGCTTTCTCAGAGTGTGGGATGGTGGAGAGTTGCTTGGATGAAAATTGGGATGTGTGGATAAGCTCCAGAGGAACTGTGACACCAGCTGGACACTGGGATCTCCACTGCCCAAAGTGGACTTGCATATCTCAGGGCTGAGTCAGTTCTTAAACCTGCCTTCTCTAGAATACCAGCAAAAATTCTTCATTATCAAGGCAAAAGGAATAAAAGAAGGAAAATTGCTCATGGCACTTGCTTCTTGGGAAATGAGGTGGCAACATTCTTAATTTTCACAAGATTAAAACCTTCTGCCTTGCATGTTTGAAAACTGCAATAGAGGAGTTTTTGTCGCCCGTGTCGTGAGTTGTGTCAATGCAATGTCTGCAGCAATTCTCTAAAGTAAAAACAAATTAATTCTATATATATTTATAATCTCACAAGAGAGCTTGAGTGAAGAGCCACGTTAAGGCTGCAAGGGCCCTTTAAGGCGCAAGAGCTCACGCACACACTTCATGCAGTGAAGTAACAAAAGGATATGTAGCTTTTATTTACAGACCAAGCCTTGTATTTATACCATCTGTGCTTTTCAGTTACATCATTATATCAAATGACTGGCTAGGTCAAAACTGTCCATGCTCAGGAGATCTGAGCTCCGCAGCCATTGGCCTTGGTGTTAATTAACTGTGCCCGAGGTTCACCTCCTGGATATCATCCAAGGAATTCAGGGATGGCTTGGAGCTTTCTTCTTAATCAACAGGTGCAGATAACCACCTTCTCCAAGGCTGTGAACCTTACCCTTGAAATATGCAAACAAAGGCCTGCTTTGCATGGGAACCACAAAACTTGGATTGTTCAGAGGGTCTTACAGAATATCCAATTTTCTGCATTCTGCGACAATTCCCTATTCCAGTGTTGTCACGTCTGAGGAACCTGGGAGCCCATGGAGATGGCATAGGAAGGGCACTCTTGTATTTCACCTCCTCCAGCCTCACTCCTGCATTGGAACAATCTGTTCCATTGCTGCCATAACAGACTTGTCCCTGGAGTTGTCACATCCCTTAGAGCACCTTGCTAATACATTTAGAAGAACTGTTTCCATGTGGGAACTACCTGAGTTTGACATTTCCACTCTAACAGCAGTAAAAGCTCCTGCAGGTTGGATTGATGGCTTTTGTTTGTTTGTTTGTTTTTAGGAGGCAAGCATTTAGACTTGGCTTGGAAAGTGCCAAGAATCCTGAGCGAGATCTCCTCTGAATGTTGCTGATGAACGAGGAGTTTGCTGTTTCCCAAAATTCCTGGG
Source organism: Formicarius rufipectus (assembly GCA_013399695.1). Classification (NCBI taxonomy): domain Eukaryota; kingdom Metazoa; phylum Chordata; class Aves; order Passeriformes; family Formicariidae; genus Formicarius; species Formicarius rufipectus. The sequence goes on from VXAU01001357.1 coordinate 374,245, forward strand.
AATGCCCACATTAAGCAGACACACATCAGACCTGAACAAGCAAAAGAGAAATAGAGGCCAAAGGCAACACTGCAAGGCTAGAAGTGCTTCAGAGTCTTTTAGCTTTAATTCTAGTTTATCCAGTGAAATTTTAACCTAAAAAAACATATGGTTCATTGACCTGTGATTAATGTTTTTGGTGTTGGTTAGGAATTTCAGAATTAGTGCCAACACTCAATTACAGGGACAATATCAACCTCTGGGTAATATATATGTCTGGTTTTGGTGAGAAAAATCTGCCCTGAGTGGAACTTCTTCTGCCTGGTACTCTCCTTGTAAAATGGATCTTCTCATAAAGACACCAGTTTTGGTCCAATTTGCAGCTTGTGTAGACCACCAGAGCTTTAATTTCTTTTTTAATAAGCTGTGAATTTCCAGCACCATATACACCATTATATCCCCCTTTTCCCCCTTGCTAAGAATATGTAAATCCACTAATAATTATTCTTACAGTACTAATTAATGTAGCACCACCAGCTGTACTCAAGCACATTTATTTTGACCCAGAAAGAAGAGAATCTGTGTAAGAATTTTCCCTTCTTAAGGAGTTGGGATATAAATATTTTCCCCCAAAGCCTCTTTTTTTTTCCCTAAAGGTTTGCCACGAGTTGAATCTAAAGAGAAGCGCTGCAAGAACAAAGGGGAAGGATGAAGCACCTGAGCAAGGTGTGACCCAGGTTGTCCCCATCGCTGTCCCTGGTCGTGGGTAAATACACCCCAGGCAAAGAGAGGGCTCAGTAACTCTGAAAGGGAGAAAAGAGAAGAGAGTTACTCATTTCAGCTCAAGCCAACACTGAGAAAGTGTGTAGGTTTTCCCTTGGCCATCTGGTGGTCCTGTGGGACATGTTAAAGTGCTGTTTTGTGAGAAACTGAAAACCTATATAAATATATATATATATTTTTCCAAAATGTAGTGGGATGTTTAAACCCAGGCTGTGATGCTGCAGCAATGACAGCAAATGCAAGTGGAATCCTGGCTGGGAGTTAAATAATGCCATTATTACCTGGTTACTGAACAGCAGAGGGCTGAGCTGCAGAAAATCCACAGGACACGTCAGTCCCAAACAGTTAGGAGGATGAAAGCTGGTGCCTCGGTGCTGAAACTAAAAATCAGGTCTCACTTGTCAGCTGACAGAAAATGAAAGTGGTTCTGAGGACAATTTAATGGCAAACTTTTGGGTCAGAACATTTGGGGTGATTGATGGCTTCTGCAATTCACTCTGCTCGTCCACTGCTGAAAACCTCGAGTGATTTTGGTGCGGTTGAAAAAGCGAAGTCTAGTCCTGCCAAGGGGAAAGGGTGTCACTGAATTTCAGTGAAATTTGGGGGTTCCTCTTTGGAACAGAATTCTGACTGATAGTTTGGTTTTGAATCCAAGCAAAGCATTGAAAATTTCAACAAAATCAGACTATAATATTAAAATAAATGAATTCCAGATGTATTTCTTTTAGGAACATCCTTCGTCAGTTATTCTTTTATGACATTTGTATCAAGTTACACACAGCAGTGCCCACTGCCATGGGCCTGCCATCCTGCTATTAGAAAACGTGATAGCCTTTTTCTGATACAAAATTCATTTAAATGTGCAGTTTAGTATTTTTAAATGTCGTGTTTTCTGCATCAAGCTGTTCTCTGTCTGTGCCAAAGGAACAGTTCAGCACTGTGACACACTGAGTCAAAAAAGTGATATTTCAGTGTGCTGGGCCAGCTGCATCACTATCAAACAATTTTTTTCCTAGATATTGAGACCAGTTGCTCCTGCTCAGGTCCTGTATTAGGGACATGACATGGTGTGTGATGTCACACTGTCCCTGTCACTGAGGCTTTAACACTTGTCATGGCACATTTACAGCAGATGAACCCCCACAATCATTTACAGCGGCTCTCATTTGAAATTTGGATGCCCTGCTGGCACCTGAGCCCTGATTTACACAGCTGAGGATCTCACCTTTTCCTCCCATACACAAGAACCTCATTCTGACTCTCTTAAATCACCCAGAGCCAAAGGCAGAGCACGGACCGTGTTTGCTGACGGAGCAAAACTCCTCCGTCCGTGGAGTTCTTCCATGATTTGATTTTACACAAAGCTGTGTCCCCTCTGCACCAATCCATAATTAATGATGGTGGATGGCGCTTTTTTCTTTTTTTCCCCCATGCCAAGGTTATTTTGGACAGCACATCAGTTCAGAAAGTTTCAGCAGAGCCCTTCTCTAAACACTCCTGGGTCAGAGATGACAAGATCGCTGTGCAGCCCCAACACATTGTCTTACAAGCTGTCCCTTGGTGTCCTTACTCCAGTCTAAACACTGTCTGCTTTGATTGCTTCTATTTACAAATGGCCTCTGCTGTTCCAGAGTTTAAATACATCCTACATGCCTGGATTTAATTCATTCCTCTTTGTTTCCAGGAAAGGTTGCCCTCTGAGTTACACACAAACCAGCAGAATCCAAAAGTGAGGGAAGTCTCATGGGTGTGTTCCTGGGCACAGAACACCACCCACCAAACCGAGCCCGTGAGGTGGTGAATCACCATCCCTGGGAGACAGCAAGGCCTTCAGAGGCCCTTCCTGCATGATATTTCCAGCCATACTGTAAAGGGAGAAGGATGAAAACACCCAGGAGGGTTTGGAGTGGTTTGATGCCCCAGCAGCTGTTGGGTGGCTGAGAGATGGCCCTCAATCCTGAGCATCATCCCTACCCCTGCTCCACCATCTCTGCACAAGTCGTTTCCCTCCAATTTTTATCATCCCTGTGCTGCAGGAGCCCTAATTCCTCAGTCCAGGCATGAGTGGTGTTTTCTTTAATGTCTCTGCTTGGACCTGCTGGAAATTGGGATTACAGAGCTCATGCCCTTTGCAGGGTGGGGCTGGAGAATCACAACAGGAATAAAACTGTTTGAGGATCATTTTCTGAGCAAAGTGTTCTGTGCTGCCTGGATAAAAGAATCTCAAAGGGAGCTTATGAAGACAATCTTTCTGTTTTCTAACAGTAAGAATGGCTAAAATCTAGAGTGGATTGCAGAAAATGCAGATTTTCTGTGAAGTAAAGACTTTCAAATATGACTAAATAAACATCTACCAATGGTGCTTTCAGGACAAGGGACCATGATTTGTGTTAGAAAGGACTGAATAAAGGTGACACATTTTTTCTTCCTTTTACTTATTCTTCAACAGGTTTTGTTTGTTTTTTTTTTTTTTCTTTTTCTCTTTAATACCGATTTTGACATTGAAATGAATTCCTGTGGGTCATATTTTGAAGGATTTCAGTAAGATGAAAAAAATACACCTGATTTTCCCTGGCTGCACTATTAGTTTCTTGCAGTTGACTTGCAGAGCATTAGCTCAAGGGTACCTTTACAACAGAAGGAGCAAAATTTTCCAAGTTTTTAACACTTTTATTAAGTAAGTCAACAAATATAACCATTGTTAATGGATTTCCAACTGCAGCAATTAAGAACTTGTTTATGCAATAGTAAAAATGGAACAGCCAGACTTAACGTGATGGTTTACAAAGTAGTTGGGTTAAAAGACCTTGGTGAAGTAAAGAGATTCTTGCTAGGACAGCTGCAAATGTCACTAAAATTTATGAACTTTGCCTTTTCCATATCATGGCATGATGGAATCATCAAGGTTGGAAAGGAGTTCGAAGATCATCAAGTCGAACCTTTGCGCAAACACCACCTGCTCACCAAACCATGTTTGGGAGAGCACCACATTCCCTCCTTTTGGAACACTTCCATGACCTGAGTACAGAGATTTAGTGGTCAAATTCTGGCAACTGCTGTCCCGCCTCGTGGCAGGATGAAATGCTGTTGACATCTCCATGATTTCTTGGGGAACTCTCCCAGTTGTATAAAGGACTTTGAAAGATTATTTTTTTTTTAAATATTAAGAGTTTGTTTAATGCACTTGCACAGTAACTCACTGCTGAGGGCTTGCTCTGGGTTGGATTTCTGGGTGACTGCTTTACTCTCTTGTTTCCCTGGGCTGTGATATCACACAGGGTGCCTTTTGCATTTCAAATTGTATGGAAATAGAGATGGATGAATGCAGACTTTGCTACTTTCCTACCTGCATATTCCACTTACTGACCTCTAGATAACAGAGGGAAAAAGACTGAAAAGACATTTTTCTGGGCTTAAGTGAAGTGAGAGGCTTGTCTTGTCCACAGTTGTCAGGAAAATGATCCCTCTGAATATCAGATGCCAGTTGCTGCCTCACAGTCCAGTGGGTGAAGTGGGGGTGGCACACAGAACCAGCCAGACACTGGACCAGAGATGTCCCAAAGACACAGGATGTGCTGGCAAGTGCATCCTCAGCACTTGTCCAATACCCTTTTCCTCTCCTCCAAGTTAAAAAAAACCCTATTTTACCTTTATTCAACCCCAAACTGCTCCATCTGTCTTCTCTGCTCCTTGGTCCAAAGATAAGAGGACGTGCACAATCATCTAGAACCCCTTAAAAACATTGTTCCTCTCCGTTTCCCAATCCACACGTGGGTTTTCCATAGACAACACAATTAAACCTATTTATTTTTTACCTCTGGGCATAACAACAATCAACTGGATTCTTTCCCCTTCCACATACAGTCATTGCTTCTTTGGTCTGTTGATCAGACTTGTTGTTTGGAAGAAAAACTTGCCTATAGCTTTTCCAACATTACAGAGACAACTCCATTAAAAATACCAGTATAATATTTTTCCAGTTTCATGAAGTTTTTTAATCAGGAAAAGGATGAGAAAGTTCAGGGTGAGAAAAATTCCCAAGCTGATAATTTTAAGGTTTTACTAAATGAAATGTATTCACCTTTTTAAAAAATTCACATTAAATAATCTGACAGTTTTTAGAAGCCTCGAACAAGTGAAGGTTTTTATTTCACAAGAAAACCTTCCATTTCACTTTTTAGCTCAAAAGAGGCTAAAATGCTTTTGTTAAAGCCAGTCCAAAATGATTTCCCTTGATTTTTCAGAACTGGAAGCTAAAGAAAAAAATCAGTTGGTACTATTCTGAGGTTATTTGAGGATTCCTTTGTGTAACTGTTACGTTTCCAATTTTGTTCTCCCGCTTCGAGTAGCAGTTAATTATTTGCTCAAAAATCGAAGCAGACCTTAGCAACACGAAAGCAATAAAGAAATTCAGTGGATTGCATTCACTCAACAGGGTAAAAAATTTCTGAAGCCTGAAAAGTTCCTGCCCTGGAGAGCGAAAGGCCACTAATAACCCTTTGTCCTTGAGAGTCCTGAAAATAAAGAGGGAAAAACCCACTTTGTTTGCCGTGAAGTGGCATTTTCTCTCTCCTGTGTTTGTTGCACTTGGAAACACCAAACCCCAGCACAGCTGCCCCTTACCAAGGGGACAAGATCTCTGCAGAAGAAAGCACAGATCCTCCGCTGTGGTCCTGCTGTGAGGAACCTCCAGTCCTGCTCTTCCTCGAGGGCTCACAAGTGATGCTTGAAGCCCAATAAAAGCGAAGACTCGCTGATGTGGTTGGAATTTAAAAGGGAAAGAAAGAGCTGGTGTCAGTTTTATCACCTCCCTGTCAAGGTTTACATCCTCCCCTGTAAATGTTGGAATATTTAGCTAAAGCCTAGTAATGGAGGAGGTTGTATTTTTTTAAATTTTTTCCCCCCAATAAATCAGTGAACCAAAGATGAGCTTTACTTTGTGAAATTTGTGATTCATTCCCAGCGAAGGCACCGCTTGCCCTGGCACAAAGCCGAGGATGAGGGCTGCGAAATGACTCTGAATGAGCACAAGTGACATTCTGCATTTCACAAACTTATTACACCCTCCTTGATCTATTGCCTTTTGTCATCTGGGGTCTCATCATGAAGCCCTTACTAAGGGAAAATTCTCTCTGACTTCAAAGCTGAGCAAAGCCTTTGTGAATAAATCACCTGAGGTTTTGGATCACAAAACAAAACCTCCCAGTCAAGGTGGATTCTTCAGTCACAGGAAGGTGTTACCAACTTTTGCTCCTTGGCATCACTAATTCCAAGCCCTGCTCCTGTTTGCTGTGTCTTTCCTAATTCCCTTTCTCATTTCACTGCTTGGCTTTTCCAGATTAAGCTTAAAGTAACTGGTTTAATCTCTATATTGAAATATTTAAACCATTTGTCCTACCCAGGATTTTCGTCTTATAATAAAAAATTACAATCACATTGGAAGCTAAAGAGAAAATAAATTAATTTAAGGAGTATTTTGCCTCTATGGAAGCAGCTTCAACAAATGCAGCATCTTGGAGTTACTGACATAAATGGGTTTTATTGTTTGGAGTGGGAGGGAGATTCTTGTGGGTGTAATTGAGGGACTGAGCACGGGCAGCTTTCCCATTCAAAGTTGTCCTCAATTTTTAAGTAATGGGAAATGCTCTTAGTGCCTGGCGGAAATAACAAAGGGGATAATCAGATGCTGTGCTGTAGAAATGGATAGGAAAGTCCAATAGGCTTTTATGAAAGCTATGCTGAGATTTCTTCAGATGTATTAATAGCAAAAGCAAATCACTTCATTATAAGTGTTATTATTGCAGGAATTATCACACATCCTCTTGAGCTGTTTCATTACAATTACTTGAAGGCGAAAGCGAAGAGCTGCAAATTAACAAACTTCAATTATTGTTTTTAAACTTCCATTTTTTCCTTTTTTGACTGAGAGACAGGCGATCTTAGAGAAGCTGAGAGATGATGCTCTAAAATCAAAGCTGCTCTGATTTTAAATATTTAGAAAGTGCAAGTGATCTACAGACCTCTTTTTAATGTTTCTCCTGCCGACAGTCACTTTCAAATTTACATTTCTCAGATTATTGTTTCCTCTCAAGTCACTCTGACTTCTCCCAGAAGCTTCCACCTTCTTTCTTTTCAACTCTGGGGATGGATGGTCTAGAGATGCCATCAAAGCTCAGCACCTGACCCAGCCACAGCCTATTTTAGATGAGCTGCAACTCTGTATTTGTGAGACTGGTGGTACTTTGTCTTGCCCGTGTTTTCCCTCTCTCATTCAGTCCATGGATTGACTGGCAGGATATGTCCCATTAAGAAGCAGAGCCCCCAGCAGAGGAGATCCTAAACTGCCATTCACTCTTTCCAAAGCAGTAATTCCAGGAGATTCAGCATTAGATTAATAAATGGAATGTGTCCCAAAATGAGGGAACTCATTTCCACCGTAAGCATCTTTATTTTCCTCGGGAAACTTTACAGGGACATTCAGAGTAGCTGATGAGCAATAGGAGCACTGCTTAAAGGCCAATAAAATACATTAAAGTCAACACAGACAGATGCCTGCAGGTCACCTTAGATGCTTTTGCTTAAATTAAAAAGAAATATGAAACAATTTACAGCTAGACGATTCTTTAGCAAATTGATTAGTAATCTCAGAGGCTCCCCTTTTCTTTGCCTTAGCCCTGTACAACTCTCAACATCCATCTGCCACCCAAGCAGGTGAGATCAGCAGCTCCACAAATCAGTAGCTAGATAAGATCCAAGTGTACTTGTTATTTTTTTTTTTTTTTCAAAAAAAAGATGCACAAAAGTTGGCAAACTGAGGCTCTGGGGCAGTGCTGCAGTCAAGGCCAGGCTGCACAAGGACTGAGGTGCTTTCCAGAGGCACAACCCAGAGGCTGAGGACTCCCTGGGCTAAAAAATCACACTCTGCCAGTCCCGAGAAAAATGTAAAATCCACTCTAATAGAGGCAATTTCCAGTGTGAAATGTGAGTGAGCACATGTAAACAGTGGGAGAAGTGCAGGCTTCGCTTCCTCTGGAATGAGAATCCTCAGGGCTCAGACTTGACCTTTCCTGTTTAAACAGATACTATCCCGACCATATTTATAAATATATTTATGGCATATATATTCATACTGTTTATGTACTCAGAGAATGATCTTCCAGTCTCAGAGACAGATCATCTGGCAGTGTTATCATCCTTCTTCCCAGCCAAAAAACCCCAACCAAGCTGTCAGAGTACAGAACTCCACCTTATAAAAGATTCATGCTCTTTTTTTTTTCTTTTTCTAATTTTTTTCTTTTTCTATTTTTTTCTTTTTCTATTTTTTTCTTTTTCTATTTTTTTTTTCTGACCAATTGCTAATTAAAACTAAAATACATCCACTGCCTGCTGTAAACTCTAAATGCTCTTAATTCTTGAGTGGGAGAGCAGTGGATTTCTCCCCTCCAGCCCTGTTCTGTGGCACGGCCTCCCCAACATTTGCACGAGACAGGGCTGGGATGTAACTTCATGCTGACACCATCTCAGCTAAATCCTAATCTGAACTTTTGCTGAGCAACCTCCTGCAGCCTTCAATTACCACTGCAGAACTTGGAAATTGGATCTGTGACGGCTTGCCTGGCCAGGAGAACATGATGGGATTTTTATTGGACACAGCCAGCTCTGGAGGGCCAGGTATTACTGTAACCAGCTTTAAGACTTATTTTTAATTATATCTTTGCAGTAAGGAGAAGGGATCGATGGAACAGCCTCTTTTGTCTGTGATGTGCAGGAGACAATGACCATCATTCCTCTAGGGAGCGTTTCATTGCAAAAAAATAAGGGGGAAAAAAGGTGGAAACCTGTGATTTCTCCTTGCAGAGGGGGTGCAGTGTATTTTCTCCCTGTTCAGCTAATTCACCTCATTCTTTAGGTAACACAAGGCTTATCACTGTCTTTTATTTTCTGCCATGAGCACAATGGTCGAAGGAGTCTCTTCAAAGCAGCTCCTCTTGTGTCTGCTTGAGGTGTGTCTGTGGCTTGGTTTGTACCTGCATTTGCCACTTGTCACATTAATTCAGTGGAAATCCCTCAGTGCCACCATTCAGGTCATTGTAGCAGCTAATCTGCATTCCACATGCACCCCTCTGAGTTCCTTTTCTCATCCAGTTGGACATTTTCCATGGTATTGTCAGTGTTTTATGGATTCATCCAGTCACAGACTCTGGAAGGAGGTGGGCAGCAGAATCACAACGTGGGGGAGGTGGTAGGAGATGCTCCTTGCCCAGCTCTGCTCCTTTCCCAAGGGTCTGACAATGTACTTGCAATTACACAGTAATTATCCATAACTCCTCCTTTCACAGGGAGGGTGGATGCTGCTGCCAACCTCTGGAGAAAAATCCCTTTATTTCTAAGAGAGCTCTTAAATGGTTTGTTGCACTGAAACCTGTTAAAGATTTAGGGGAGGAGAGACTCACATGGGTCACACTTTGCACCTAAAATAGGAAACACTCTTGGAAAATTAGTACTACCTATCTTCTTCTTCTTCTTCTTCTTCTTCTTCTTCTTCTTCTTCTTCTTCTTCTTCTTCTTCTTCTTCTTCTTCTTCTTCTCCTTCTTCTTCTCCTTCTTCTTCTCCTTCTTCTCCTTCTTCTCCTTCTCCTTGTTCACCTCCTTCTTCTTTTTAATGATATATAAATTACCCTGATTTCTATTTTATGGAACTGACTATTCCTCAAATCCAGGAAGGCCAAACCCTGCTTTGGATGTGTTGTGCAGGTGATCCTTGTTTAAAACAAAGAAGAAAGACATCCCTCTCTGTGCCATCTCACAGTGGTGTTTGTCCCCTGTCATTAATCCTCGGGAATAATTAGTAATGTATTGCAGAAGGGACTGTGAGCCAAACTCTGCCTTTCCCTCAAGGCTCTGCTTAGCCCTGAGGACTCTGAGGATGGGACATGACCTGAGAGTGAGTTTTCCCTCACCTTTGCAGCTGAACCCATCACTCTGCACCGATTTCTGTCCCCCTTTTACTTGTTTCCTCTTTGGATGCCCCATTGCTGAGCTTTTGGGCTCCATTCAGCAAAAGGCACAGTTTGCCTGGGAGATATCTAATAACAAATATGCCTAAATGCAATTATAAAACTGTAATAATACCACGTGCATTTGCCAAACTTTCAGAATGAATTTTGAAAGGTTTCAAACATTAATGTTGCATTTCAGTGCTGTGGCTTCTGTATTTTTTATTTTATTTTTTTAATTTTTAAGGCTTCCCAGGTATCTTGCTTCTGTTTTTCTAAATACTTACTGTTCTAAATACATAACAAACTTTCCTTTAAATGAGCAGAGCTTTCTTCTCTAAGCTAAACTCTTACTGTTCAGCTTATTGGGATTTTCACCTGTGCTTCTGGAGCAGGACATTTTAAATTCTAGACGTTGTGTGCCCCAGAGGGACAAGGGAAAGAACCTAAAAAGACAGTGATTTCTCAGTTTGTGCCCCAAGCTCTGGCTGTTTTCCTCCCCGAGGTGACAGCTGTACATCAGCAGTTCTTTGCCTCTCCTTCAGAGCTTTAACCCCAAACTCTCTTTTGCCAACTAAGTGCACTGGAGGAAAATCGATGGTATAAACCCCCCACCTCTGGTTAGATTTTCCCAGGAATGAGATGCCCAAAGGAGCAGCTCCTTGGGCAGGAAAGCAGCAGACAGGTCTCCAGGAAAACTGTTGCAGGTTTGTTTTGTCATCGGGCTTGCATGAAAAGTAAAGACTGAGGCATCATTATAATTTTAAAAAAAAGAGCAACTCACAGTTAAACTTCCAAATTGGTGTGTAATTGAAGGCAAAATCTTGATTAAGATTGCTAAAGAGAGACATAATTTCCACAGAAAATAGGATTTCTGTTACAATGGCTAAGGTTTAGAGATTTTACTTTCTTTTATAGTGAATATCATCACATTTGAAAGGTTTTTTTCCCTTAGAGCAAGGCAATACTGGAAGATGCAGCTCAACAGCACAAGGATGAAAAAAAAATGATCTTTTTTCCTAGGATAAACAGGGTGTTGGTTGGTCCTTTCCTTTTTCCTTTACCAAATAAGAGAGACTAAAAAATTGATCCAAATGGAATTTTCATATTTTGCGTAATGCAACATCAGACATTACTTTTTCCAAAGGTTAATAAATCAAGGCCTATCCAAAATAAAAGCAGGCAAAGAAACCACCAAGTCCTCTGCTGGAGAAACTCATTTCACAGAAAATATAATGAACACGTGAAATCTGATACCCCACAAGCAAAATAAAGATTCATAATTTATTCATGGCTTCATCAATAGTTCCAAGAGACTCCCAGCACAGACAGATTTTTTATGCCACATTAATATTTTATTGGGTTTTATGGGAGGGGGAAAAAAAATGAACAGCGAGGATAAAATGATACAAATAACATTTAAAAGACAAAGGAAGGTGAGGGAGGTGGAATTAATAAGACTGAAGAGAAAGGAGAGGGAAATGGCCCAAAGAGACCGTGCAGGATTTTGGTGTCCCCCACACCCAACCTTCACCGAGAGCCCACGAGGCTTCCTTCTCCTCCTTCAGTGGTCGAGAAACTCCTCAGACGTGGCCCTGACAAATTCATATTCAGAGAAGGCACTTGGGGAAAACGAAAAGTCGGAGATAAAGAAGGAAACGGTGCATCTGAATGTGGTTAAACGTTTTTTTTTTGGAGGGAATACCGAGTGAGCACCCGCGGCTTTCCCTCCCCCTGCACCCTCTCAGGATGTGTTTGTGATGGAAATTGGGACTTTTCCCCCCAGGACAGTCCCATGCACATCTCGGTGTCACCGAGGCCACCTCTGTCCTGCCCTCACCACCTTCCAGCTGCTGCAATTTTAGCTCACCTGGGCAGAGTGGTGTCGCCAAAGAAGCAGAGTGTTCTCAAAATTGGAAAATGTCTTTACTCCTTGAAGAATCACAGCTCTTTCCAGGTTGGAATTAGCTCTTTTAAAATTTTTTTTCTTCT
>VXAU01001357.1:386028-450120 GCA_013399695.1 Formicarius rufipectus
TTTTTTTTTTTTTTTTTTGGCAGAGATGGTACAGTTGGGGAATGATGGATTATTATTCCTTATTCATATTAGAAGGTTCATACCACGGCCAGAAGTCTTTGGATAAAATGTAGTTTATTCTAAGTGGCAGAAAGTGCATTGTTAAAGAGAACGGAAAACGAGGAGGCAAAATTAAAGTGCTTTGTCCAAGAGCCCACAGTGTGCTCCAACAGCCAGCTGAGGTTGCAGATGCAGCGGAGGCATCACAGGCTTTGCATGAACCAGCCCTGAGATGCTCCTCTCCACCCAACTTTTGGGAGGAAGCAAAGAAACCCCTGAGAAATGGGGGTTTGGATCTTCAGCTTTAGCTCTGCTTTCTGGAGGCTGGATTTGCCCAGGATTTGGAGTCACATAAGGAATAACATCCTGGCCTGTGCCTGCCCTGGTGTGTCCAGCAGGACCAGGGCAGTGACCACCCGCTGTGCTGAGGACACACCCTGAATTTGAGGGCAGTTTTGGGGTTCTCTTTCTCACAGTAGAGAAGGACACTGAGGGGCTGGAGTGTGTCCAGGGAAGGGAATGGCGTTGGGGAAGGGGCTGGAGCAGAAGGAGGGGCTGAAGGAGCTGGGGGGGCTCAGCCTGGAGAAAAGGAGGCTCAGGGGGGACATTCTGGCTCTGCGAGTCCCTGCCAGGAGGGGGGAGCTGGGGAGAGGTTGGGCTGTGCTCCAGGAACAGGGACAGGAGGAGAAGGAATGGCCTTGAGTTGCACCAAGGGAGGCTCAGGTTGGATATTTGGAAAATTTCTCATGGAAAGGGTTGTCCAGCCCTGGCACAGCTGCCCAGGGCAGGGATGGCATCCCCATCCCTGGAGGGATTTAGAAGCCCTGTGGATGTGGCGCTTGGGGACACAGGGTAGTGGTGGCCTTGGCAGTGCTGGGTTAGCACTTGGACATGATGGTCTTCTCCAACCTAAACCATTCTGGGATCCTACAGTTGAGTTGGTTTCTTTATCAGACCCCAAACCTTTCCAGTGAGAAGAGGAACGAGGCACCACCAAAGTTGTGTGTGTTTAATCTTGTTTCAGTCTGTCAATCTGCTCATCCAAGGGTACACTGAGGCAACTGCTGGCACAACTTCTCCCACAGTTTAAATCACTTTAAACATTTGCCATAAATGATTTAAATGTTTTCATTTCCATGAACATAAATCCATCAGCAACATTTTAAAGCGTTTCACATTTTTAACAAAATGTTCAAGACTTTGACTTAATTTATATCTAAAAGTGCAAAAAATTGCAAATGGGAGCTGCTTCTCCATGATTTTACTGTGGAATTACAAGATAAAGAGGAATCATGAAGAACTAAGTAAGAAAACATGTAATATATTAAATAATGTGGGGATTTTGTCCCATGGTGATACCAGTTCAATTTTAAGTGTCTCGTTCCTCTAATAACACAGTAACATCCATTGTGTCCATGCAGAGTATCCTTCCAATGAAAAGAACTTTTCATTCTGAATGCAAGATTTAGAAAGGCACTCAAACACATTCCTTGTTTATCATTTATTCTTTGGTGATAATTGTCAGTATTTACTCATTGCACTGGAAACCATAAATCTTAAATTTCTCACATTAGCTCTGGGAATGGAAGATCAGCATGGTGAGAGCACACAGGAAGATACTGACCCTCCCCTGAGGAGATTACACTCTTATTTTGCCCTAAAGTGTGGGAAATGTGTTGTCTTTCCCCCTAGAAAGGTGGGTTGGGGATTATTTTGCTTTGGGTTGGGGATTATTTTGCTTTGGGTTGGTTTTCAGCCCCAGGGAGTCAACTCCAGTTTAACAGCCTCAACTTTCATGGACTCTGAGTCCCAGTTTTTTAATAGCACAAGGAGAAAAGGTCTTTTCCTCACAGTGGGTAACACATGGATTAACTCCTGAACTGGACATGGACCTCAGGTACATGATGCCAGGTTGTGATCTTTTGGCTGAAGGGAGAATTTGGAGTGGAGGGAAGTGAAGGATCCCTCCATTCCACAAAAGATGGGATCTTCCTTCTGAAAAAAAGAATTATTTCTGCTATTTTTATACCACTCTAAGGTCATGTAGGATTCATCCAGGCTGAGGGAGACATGGCCAACTCCATGAATTATGAAGAGATGATTTCCTCTTTTCTACAACTGGATATTGCTGTTGAAAAGTGTTGAAGATGTCCCATCCCTGGAAGAGTTGAGGCTGGAGGGGACTTGGAGCTACCTGGTTTAGTGGAAGGCTGGAATGAGATGAGCTTTAAGGTCCCTTCCCACCCAAGACAGTCTGGGATTCCATGAATGTGACACACACCAGTTGATCCACCTCTACAGAAGAGACACCAAGAGAAACAGAGCTTGATTTCCTTGGAGTCCCTGACATATCAGACCCATCTCACTCATTGCTGTACCACTTTACTAATTATAACAGCAGCTTTTTGCTCTTTGGGGAGCCTCTGAACAAGTTCTCAGCTTCCCAGCCAAAGCTTTGCAGTTCAATTACTCCTGGAGCACCAGGGGGAAAAAAAGAGCAGTCATTTGCTGGAATCATGAGCAGCTAATTTGCTGAGTTCAGTGGCAGGAAGCCTGAAGATAATCAATCCAGTTCTTCTGCACATATATGAATGCAAGACAGCTGAGGAGGGTAAATTGCTCTGATCAAACAAGATGAAAAATCTGATCAGGTGAAAGTGTAGATAAATCTTTGCTGGCAGAACAATCTCTTCAGAGTGTCTCCAGGTTCTTGGGAGACTTTTTGAGTGTCTCTTGTAGTCAGAACCCAGGACACAACTGGATAATTACTCTGATTTAGGAGATGTTTATGCTTTTATCTGGTATAGCAGTTACATTTGCAGCACAAACTTCCACCTTACTGAACTTTTTCCTCCTCCAAATTCAAGCAGTAATTTGGACACAACTAAGCTCACTGCTAAAAATTCCTGGCTCTTTACTGAATCTTTGTTTTCCTCTATGTGCAGATTAGGGGGGTTTAACAGCATCTAGTTCTTGCTTGCATTTAATGTATTACAGCATAATAAAAATACAATATAATAAAGAATTTGGGTTTGAATGTGCATTGAAAACCTCTCTTTTCTGTTTCATCCAGCCCTATCCAAACCAGATTGCTCAGATACATCAGTCAGCAGAGGTACTTTTCTTTATCCAGCTCATCTCAGGCTCTGAGACAGACCATATAAATGGGAGCTGAGCTGGGCTATATAAAACTGCCTAAAATCCTTCGGAGACTGTACAACTCCATAATTCTCCTCAGGTTCACTAAGCAGTCATTTCTCTCTTTCCTTCTCCTTCTTTTAGGTGGGTTCAACTGACATGACCAAAACTCATTGCCTGGAAGTAAAAAGGGAAAAGCTCTGCTGTGTGTTTTACAGCTGGGCTGGAGCTGGAGAGCTGCACTTCACCAGCCCTGCTGTAAAACCACTTTGTTGACTTCTGAGCAGTGAAATATAGACAGGCTGCAGGGAGGAAAACAAATAAACAAATACAGGAATCACTTCCCCACGGCTGACATTTAGGGCTGTACTGGGCCTGTAAAGTGAAATCCTGGGCAGAAGATTGATCCATAACATCCCTCAAAATGACAAAGAGTTATGACTCTTCAAGGTCTGGGAAAGGAGGATTTGGGGCAGTTTGTACCCTCTCTGCTATTAATAGGCTGCTGCATGATGAGGTTTCTTCACGGTTGTCCAGAAACTTTTTGGGAACCCAGAAACGCTCCATGTTTTGTTCTTGTCAAGCTCAGGCTTTAATAGCAACTCTTATGAAAATAAATAGATAAAGCAACAAACAATGTCCTTTCTAATCGAAAGGTGCGTTCCCTTGGTCAGGTTTCAGGCACCTTCTCCCAGATGGCACTTCCATGGTGGCACACTTGGCCAGGTCACCTGCCAGGAGCCCCAGAGTGGGAGATCCTGAACCCAGGAACTGGAACTTGAACAGTTTTGCAGCTGCTGACACTTGTTACTTTTTTTTTCACCTAATGGGTTGTGTGCACTTTCAGAAATAAAAGCTGAAACAAGCTTCGAATCCAAATTTTCAAATGAGATCTTTTAAACAGAAAAACAAATGAACATGTTGTTCAACCTCATCTTTATTTTTTTTCACAAGTGCATATGTGAGGTCACAGAACTAGAGCAGACTCACATTAAAATATTGTGGCCCACTGGCCTCTGTGCAGAAACCCAGAAAGGAAAGGGATTATTATTCCACCTTACTGCACAAACACACCTTCCTGTGGCATCTGTAATGCCCGTGAGCATCCAAATTGAAGAGTGAAAACCTGCATACCAATGCTGTGCTCTCTAATTAGAGTATCATGAATAATGCTGGTAATCAAAACAGTGCCATGGAAGGGTAAGAAAATTGTGTGCCCGTAATAAAAAATGTCTCCTTTGGGGTCACATTTGGGTTTTATGGACTGACAAAGGAATCAGTCTCAATAATATACTGTTCACTGACTGTTCCTCTGATCCTGCAATGTCTTCTCCACTCACAAAACATATTTCTGGCTTGTTAGGGTGGCAGCCTGACAGTACAAAGGGCTGGGATGGATGTCTGTGCATTGTAAGCATAACTTTCAGCTGCTCTGAGTCAGGATTTTATAATCAGGTGGCAGGAATAAGTAACTGGTTGTGCTCTGCATTTCCCCCAAAATAATGAAAGAGAAGTCTGAAGCGGCTCTGGAGACAGACAGGCTCTGCAAAGCCCTTTGGAGGAGGTTTTAAAATGTATGATTGGAAATATCTGCTGGGGTTCAATTTTTTGTCTTGTGTTCCTCAAAATCTGATCAAACGCTGGATCAAATTTCCATGGGGGGAAGAAAGCACAAACTTGGGCCATTATCTCCTTTTCTGCTTCCCTGTCAACCCAAACTGGAGAGCATCCAATTCCTCCTCACAACTGCCTCTGCAAATGAAAGGGAGCCTGAATAGAGGAGGAGATGAGCTGCTTTCAATGCTTTTTCACAGCCCTCGCTGCTCTGAAAGCTTCATTAAGAGCTGCAGCCTGCTTGTTTTCCCACTCTTCCGAAGCAATAAGCATATAATTGTGCTGAAAACTTGGGAGGAGCCAATCCCTGCGAGCCACGACGGCATCCTTTCGTTCCCAGATCCTTCCACATTTTCCCGGGGATCAGTCATTCGCAGCCGAAGGAAATTTAGAGGAAATAGTGGCTTTCTGAGAGAGGGCATTGAAGATTTGCAACGTTGCTACGTCTCCAGAAATTCCTTCTCCACGTTCTATCGGCTGTGGGGGTGTGTTGGGAGGCATAACAATTATTTTGCCCTTTTTTTTTTCCTTTTTGGTCTTCTTATCGTCCCCCCAGAATATGAGACACAGTGCTCAGTGCCCTTTTACATTTATTTTGGTTTGCTGAGGTGGAGAAACACGAGTCATGAGGAAGAAAATTTGTGATACCAAAAGTTTTTACAACTTAATGGAAAAAAAAATCAGCTCCAGTGTTAAGATCCACACGTGCCCTGACCGATTACATGGAATTCCTTCTAATAACTGTTGTGGAACAAAACCAGCTTTGCCTGCAGGTGACAATAACTGCTCCTCTGGAACAGCTGGAAGGGAATCCAGGGACATGGAGAGATGCATTTCATGACACTGAGGGTGATGGTAACATTCAAATCTCTTAAATCACCATCCACAATGAGTCCTTCAGCAGTGAAAATCCACTCCCTGGATTCCTAAATTCAACCCAATATCTACTCGTGAAATTCCACTTTCAAACTCCTGGGCAGGCTGCAAGAAAACAGGGACTTGATTGAGGCTGAATCAGAATATTGTTTGATTTTCCCCCATAAATCACAGCCCAACATGAAACAGCATTTAAAATATTTCAGTTAACTCCCACCTAAAATGTGGGGATAATTCTTGGGGTGAACTTCTATGAGCTAAATAAGCTTAATAGGAACACCACAAAGGTATTTGGAAAGTCAGATGTGGACTCTGTTAAAGGGAAGGTGCATTTCTGTACAATAAATTTGCTGTGGAATGTGTTTTCCAGCCATCCATCCTTGTCCTCTTTCCTCCTGCAGCATTAATTATCCGGATCATGGTTCCCAAATAGCCATCTTGAATCTGTTCCACCTTGCTCCAGTTCCCTTCCAGGACTCCAATGAAAATTTTCCTTCAGTTTATCATGAAACAGGATGGATTCATATCTCATAAACCCCAAAATTATGTATTTTAAGCGGTTATTTCTTTCCCCCCGAATCCCAATTTCCAGGCTTTCCCCATGTTAACTCCACACCAGGAATCAGAAATTAAAAAGTGTATTTACACTTGTTAATTTGCTTTCACCAGTGGAGAAAAATAAATGGGTATTTCAGAATTATAAAAGAAAAACTTATAGTGAGACCAAACATATCTCCTGCTCCCACTGAACCAGGGGAAATTTTCTGGAACATAAAGTAAACACGGGTAAAACCAGTGCAAAGCCAACACTTTATGTTTCTCCCTTTTTTAATCGATAGAGATATTGCCACACAAAACCCTACTTTGGGATTTTGTTCTCTGTTTTAGTGGCTCTTCTGATAGAAAACAAAGAACATTCACAGCAAGTCGAGCAACTTTTACACCTCAGGCTTTATCCTCATTCAGAGAAAAATGCCCACAGAAGCCAAATCTCGCTGCAGAACTGAGGATGGAGTGTGAGCCTAGAAGGAAATAATGAATTAATTCCACCTTCCCCTCTTTTCCCATCACACATTCCTAATTTTCAAAGCAATAAATGCCCCAGGAAGTGTAAGCACTTGATGTTCTAGGAGTAAATCCCAAATTTCTGCCCTGCTCTCCTCCATCCACACTGTCCAGCCAGGGAAGCCACCACAGCTGGATAGGGAGTTTTGAGAGGCACTCCTGAACGCAGATG
Organism: Formicarius rufipectus; assembly: GCA_013399695.1. Classification (NCBI taxonomy): domain Eukaryota; kingdom Metazoa; phylum Chordata; class Aves; order Passeriformes; family Formicariidae; genus Formicarius; species Formicarius rufipectus. The sequence continues at coordinate 392,933 of VXAU01001357.1, forward strand.
TGCCTCTTCCCTTTTTCTCATTTCAAAATCCAGAGAGGAAAGGAGTGGAATGTCTGCCTTGTTGTCTGAGTGCCACAATATATGAGTTTTCATCAAAAACATCAAATATTTTCAGGTGGAGCAATCTCCAGGCACTCCCAGAAGCAATTAGCACTGCCTGCCTTGGTAAATGCTTTCTGCCCGTGCTTGTTTGCCAGGGGAACTGTACAAACAGCGTTTGCAGGGTTATGGGAAAGCTGTGAATGCTTATTCCAGAGTCAGGGAGTTATCCATGGGCTTATGAAACCCTTGGGAGCTGCTGTTTGCAGCCAGGAGGTTTAGGCTATTGAGCATCCCTGGGGTGAGAGTTGGGTAAATGTCTCACGGGGCTCTAAATGCAACAGGGTAGGAGGACGACCAACCCGGAGTGGCTGAGATGCTCTTCTTCCCCTTCCCAGATAAAACCCCATGAAGAAAAGAGCCTTGAAACGTGGTCCATGGCTATTTTTTTGCTCCCTTCCCTCGAGCCTGACCTCTGCAGAGGGACAGGGCTGACTATTAGAAATAAAAGAAAAAAAAAAAAAAAAAAAAACAAAAACACAATTGTGGAATTTTACCGAGAAACACCAATCAATTCGAGACTCACCATCCATTGCCACCAGCTCATCAACATCCTTCCTTTTTTTTTTTGCCCCCTTAAACTTCCCATTACGGACAGCCATTTGCAAGGTGCTTTTTGCCTCCTGTAACAGAGACGGATCAGGCGCTGCAGAACAAGTACTTAAGGCTTTACCCTGAAATATTTATCAGTACAAGAAGGAAGGCACCACAGCCTTCTGGCTCCGTGTCGCATTCGATTCGCTCGCGTGGGCACAACCTTGGGCGGCTCTTACACCTGAGATAAAAAGCAACCAGAGAACCGAGGGGCACTAATGCAAACCAGCCCTTGCCAATGGCATGCACAGCCCTCTAAAAAGGCTGCCTGGCACATTTCTGCCTGGCGTTTTGCATTTTGCAGCCTGCAGTGCAGGAATCCAGCGTGGCTCCTTGTCACTTCAGGTGTCGGAGCTGCTGATTTGATTTATGTGTGTTTTTCTGTGGGGCTCATGTTTCTGAGCGGTGTGAGCAGATGATTTTTCATTCCATTTGTTGCCTGGCTAACTTATATGAATTAGGCAATTATATAAGTTACCATTTTGACCAGAGGGAGAAAGAAACCTGATAGGATAGAACAGCACAGAAAACCAGCGTCCTCGGGCAGAGCTGAGGTCTTAACCCTTTTAAGGCTCCCATAACCCTTCCTGCAATGACAGTGGCATCCACTGTTTCAATATAAAATACACTAGAAAAAAAATTCAAGTGTTTCAAATCCTTCTGCCTCACACTTGCTGGTCATGGCTCATTTTCAGGTTTACTGAAAGGAAAAAAAAATAAAAAGAATTATTGTGTCCAGTACTTTTCCCTCACAAACCGGCTGCACTTTGGGGGTGGTAGGAGACCTCACTCAGCAGGGCAGAAGGCAGAGCCAAAACCCGACTTCAATAAGATGACATCGTTGTCTGTAGGCAAAGCAAAGCCATGTGATACCTCCATCGCTGAGGCTTTCATAGGCTGATTTGCTACTCAAACCCCTGGGGTAAATGGATAAATTAAGGTGAGCCAAAGGCAATTCAGTCACCAGGAGAGGAGGAGAGGAGGAGCTCCCTCATTAGCAGCGAGCTCCTCCGAGCCCCAACCAGCTGCCAGGGTGGTGACGAGGAGAACCAGGACACCAAGGCACTTTCTGAGCGGCCACCTCATCCACAGGTCCACCTTCCAGATGGTGTGTCCCAGCCTGAGGACCTGAAAGCACTGTCTGGAGGTGAGGGGAAGCCAGAGAGTCCTTTGATCTGTCAGCAAGAGAGAGTGTCCCCAGGGGAGGCACTGGCAGCACAGTAGAGCCACTATAAATGGAGAAATGGAGACAAGCAGAGCAGATGCAGGGAAACCAGCTCATAATTATCCTCTCGTGGAATATCTGTGCTGGAGTTCCAATTAGCCAGAAGAGGAGCAAATATTGTCACTTCAGTTCAGACCTCCAGGTTAGAGGACAGATCTGGGCCAAAGTTTAAGGGAGATGTCTTCCAAAGAATACAGAACAGGAAAAGAGCATCTTCATGGCACACCTGCAGGTCATGCACATGATCCTCCTCGTGCCTTCCAGCACTGGCATTGAAAAATCACGAAATCATAAAATCTCCTGAGTTGGAAGGGACCCACAAGAGTCAATAAGTCCAGATACTGGCGCTGCACAGGACACCCCAAAACCCACACCCTGTGCCTGTGAGCTCTGCCCAGATGTTTCTTAAGGTCTGTCAGGATTGGTACTCAGACCACTTCCCTGGGGGAAGAGCCTTTCCCTAAGGAAAGGAAAAAGGACCTGCTCATGGGCATGTGAGGGTATGAAAATGCTTCATCAGTGATGTGCTTTTTAGAGGTCACTTCTCTGAGAGAGGCAAAGCCAGTGGTTCCCCTTGCACAACATGTGCTGAATCCCTGATGGCTCATTCACAGGGTTCAGGACCCAGAAATACCCAAAGCCAGTCCCCAAAACTGGGCTCCAGCTACTCTGAGCTGCAAACACACAGTGTTCCTCAGGGAAGGTCTTTGGATGAACAAAACCAGCAAAGCAGCCCTGCCAGGCCACCCGTCCTTCATGTCCTAATCCAGTCTAATCCAATCTAACAGCTTCTTTTCTGGACACAGGAAGCCCCTTTTAGCTGTAGTTATCTTCACATTACCAGCTATTATTGGCTGAGCCACCTCTTCCCTTCCCAATTTCTGAGGCAGGAGCCTGTGCCCAAGACTTTGCCACTAAATGTAGGGGGATTGATTCCCAACCTCCCTGGTGAGCCCTGCCTGGGATAATCTCCAAGGCTCAGCAGTTCCAAGGCTTACCATGAACAATGACAAAGGAAATGTGCATCCAGAACTCAGGCACTTGCAGGGTGCCCCTGCTGCAGGGAGTGCTGGAATTTGGGTGTGGAGCCACAGATCCCATCATGGCAAAGGAAGTGAAGCAAAGTCTGGAGTCAATCGAGCTGGGATTTAAAGATTTTATGATGGCAGAGGTCATTGCAGGGAGGCTGGTGATGGTTACAAGTGCCAGGGGTGGAAATGTGGGGAAAGCACCAGAGGGAACAGCAAAACAGAGTTGAAGGAATGTCATTTTTAATTGTTGCAGAAGATGTAACAAATTATATAAGATGACTGGACAATAAACAACAGAGTTAGAAACACAATGTACTGAGGCAAAATTTGGCCAGATTGTTTCCCTTCTTAAGGTTGTATTGAATTTTATTACATTGATTTCCTACAGCTGTGCAACTTCTGTCTGCGCCTTCTTATATTTCAGCTCAGTTAGGAAACATGCTGGTTTTAACTGGTCCATTTGAGACTTCCCCATCAAAGCCAGGTCTTTAAAAGACAATTCCTCTGCACATGAGAACCTCTTCACTGGAGAGGGCAGGAGACACCAAGTTCAGGGCAGTGGTGGTCACTCTTCCTCAGGGGAAAGGTGAGCACAGGCAACACCATAGCAGGGGTTGCAAAACCAGTTTTAGTGTAGTTATCTTATGATGTTTTTAGTATCGAAGCTATTTGTTGTCCTTTGCAACCTGTGACTTTTTGATTGGATTGATGGGGGCACTTTAAAAGAATTGTTGATATTGTTATATGCTTTTAGAGGATTGGAAAAGCAGTTTATGGATTAGCTTGAAATGAAAAACTTATGGCCTATGAATTGGGCTGTTCATTGTCTCCATGCACTCAGGAATAATGCCCACTGGGACTCCTGGTTTATAATTTCACTAATACATCAGAGCAGTTTGATTTCCCTTGCTTTTCAGTGCTAATTTTGAACATTTATTGGGTTATTGCAAAGATCAGAGCACCTGAACCCCAAAATACATGAAGACTTTAGCACTGAGTGGAAAACCTGCACTGACTCTTCAGCATTCAATACTTTTAAAAGAAAAGTGTGATCAAAGACTGTGTCCCTGACAACTGCATTATCTAACACGTATATTTGGTAAAAAACATCTGTGCATGTTTTTCAACAAGGAGAAAAAGGTTTGTTTTTTCCCTACTTTCTGATTTTTTCTGTTAAAACTGTACAGAGGATTGAGAGGAGGAGGCTCCGGTGGCTGTGATTTAAGTGCTGTAAATTGGAAATCAGCTTTTTTACGATGAGGCATAAAAATGAAAGGTGGGTTTGTAGGGGGAGAAGAAGAAGTGTTTGCAAATTGTCGTGTCAGTGGGTAGAAACCTTGCAAGGCACTCTGCTCTGCTGCTGGCTGATCTTTTGGGGAGCTGAAAAGGAAATGAATAGGAGGTTATTTGCCTCAGGTGAGAATATTTACAATAGTTGCTAGCGTGACAATGGGCAGAAAAACAGACTGATCAGGGAACAAGAGGTGTATAATTGGCACAAAACACCCTGTGGTGACCCAGCTGGGGCAACTGGAGCTCCAGGTATCTGGAATTCAAGATTTCTGGAGCTGTGCAGCTATTTGCATCTCAAAAGCTGTAATTTCCCTTGAAAAGGAATGACAGTTTCTCTGACTGAGCCCACTGTGGTTTTGGTTTTCACTAGTAAGACTCTTCAGCCACTGGTCTTTTGTATGAACTTTTCCTTGGTGTGGGTTTATTCCCCAATTAGAGTTATGATTTGGGGAAGAGAACATGAAAAGGGACACCTTTCACTAACCCAGGTTGCTCCAAGCCCCATCCAACCTGGCCTTGACCATTTCCAAGGATGGGGCATCTACAGACTCTCTGGGTAACCTGTACCAGTGTTTTGCCACCCTCATCTTCCTTAAATCTAGTCTGAATCTGCCCTCTTTCAATTTAAAATGATTGCTCCTTGTCCTGTGGCAACAGACCCTACAATCTTCTTGGGGAGAAGTTTAGAGGATGATCCACTGTTTTAAAAAATGGTAATTACATCCAAATTCCAGGAGCTGAGACCATGACCATGCTATTTTGTGCCTAATTCTGCTTTCTGCCTCTGCAAGATTAATCTCTCTCCAAAGTGGGGAGAGAAATCGTGCAACTTTTCAGATGCTGATGATCTCTTTATTTATTATCTCGATGAAAGACCCAGGATTCCAGAGCCTGTGATAAATTTCTTGCTCATCCTACAGTGCTTTTCATGGTCTCTTCCTACCTGCACACACGCTGCTCTTGTGAAGTTATTAATTGATTTTTCAGGGAACTGCAATATTCTTTCCAGTTCTCGTGTTCATACACATGGATAAAGTGAGTGGCTAATCCACTCTTCGTCAATTCAACTGAGGGGAAGGGGGAAGATGGGGAGAGGATCAGCAGTAACCCAGAAAGAGAAACTAAATAAGAGATGGTCATTTTTGACAGAGCTTGGTTGCCCAAGGGTTTGCCTGCACTGAGCTGGATTTCAAATGCAAGTCTCTTTTCTTTGGTCCAACCCAATTATACACAGAGTGATGGGAGGACTCAGTGCCCTGAGTGTGTTTGGTCACATCTAGGAGGTGACACGAGCATGTGCACCAGCAGCTGGTGGTCTTAACCTTATGGAACGTCCTAATTAGCCATCCCCTTTGCTGTTGTCTCGGGCAAATAAATTGCTACCATCATTTTCAGAGATTATGGAAAAAACTCCTGCAAATAGAACATCTGCTTTTGATTAAACACATGCAGAGATATTTCAACAGATACCCATTAATCAAATTTAAACTTTGCCTCTCTTATCGTTAGTGGAACAATTGCTATAAAAATCTACTTTTCCTTCTGTATATAAGTGGTTACAAAAGTACAGGGGGACAGTGTGGTTGGAGAAGGACCTGAAAGCACAGAAGACATTTATTTTTTTCCCCTCTTCTTTCCCTCACTTGTACAATTCATTTTGGTTTAATTTTCAATCTGGGTGAGCAGCTATTTGAGATAACACAGCCAGGGCTGAGTGTCTCTAAACCCAACCCTTCCAGAGGTTCATCACTGCCAGCATTATTAATCTCCCTGCCGAGGAAGGAATGATTTGCTGCCTGCAGAGTCAACAGCAAAGCTGATTTGGGAGCCTTGGGAAGACTCAGATGAGGGAAGAGCTGAAGGAACATTTTCTGTCTCCAGCTCTTCTGAGTTTTGGCAGAATTAGCTGAAGAGTCAAAGTTGGCAGGGCCTTAAATGTGAAAGTGGTGGAGTGACCTAAAATGTAGGGTCAAAATGTGCTAATTAGGTAACAATTAATGTTGGGTGACCTCTAGTGGTGCTTTCCCACAGTTTACCCTCAAACAGTTAACTGGAATTCCTAAAAGGAACTTATTTAAGACCCCTCCCCCAGGAACAGAATAAATAGTCTGTAACCAAATAGGGTTTATTTTTCTAAGTTCTGGTAATTTGATAAAGAAACTGAAGATGTTCCACCTTTCTGCTAAAATCCTTTATTGTCAGATAAGGTGGAGCAGCCAACTGGGACCCAAGCCACAACACAAGACTTGCATGAATAAGGACAAATCTGCCTGTGCAGCAACAGGAAAACATTTTTCCAGCTGGACACAAACTGAGGCTAAATTTAACCACACCTATATGGGCAGTAATATCTGGGGTGATGTTTGCATCCAGCTCCCGTGGTGTTCCCACCTGCAGCAGCCACAGCAAGGTCAGGACTGTGCAGGCTGTGAGTTGAAGGCCAGGAGATGAAGAATAGGCAGGGATTTGCCATCTCCAGAGGAGTCATTTAGCTCCAGCAGTTATTTTGGAGGGGGATGTTAGAAAGCTTCTTTGTATTGCCCTGACATTTGAGAATACTCCAGCTGTGGGTCAACTGTGAGTGCTCTGCAGTGACTGCATTTACCATATTCCACATCCCATGGGAAGGCAGGACAATTATTAGTTAATTGGCCATCACATACCCAGAGCTCTGTGCAAATACCAGTGGCTCTGTTGCTTTCCTGAATCCCTGTCCCAGCACTCTCACACCTCTGGGATTCTTCCATTGGCACCTGTGCAGTCAGATATTCCAAAAACATATCCAGCATCCAGAGATGTCCCAAAGGGTCACCGCGAGGTGACCTCTTCTGGTGAGTAGTTAGAGCAGGTCCCTGAGTTACTTATGGCTGCTAAAAACTCCCATGAGGTGGTTTATAAATGGGGCAGAACAAGCCCAGGTGTCCAAACTAACAGGGTCAGGCCTCCCTCTCCAAGTGAAATGCTCATATGCATATTGATAACTAAACATCTCAAAGTGGTGTTGGGAGAGGCTGCAGTCAAGCAGATTGTTCCTGGAGCCACCCTTGACCTGCCATGGAGATCTGGAGTTCAGTCTGGTGAAAAGAAGGCCCACTTAGGACCTTATTGCTCTCTAAAAGTCCCTGAAAGGAGGATGTACCTAGGTGGGGGCCGGCCTCTTCTCCACGGGAAGAAGAGACAGGACACAGGGAAATGGCCTCAAGTTGCACCAGAGAAGGTTCAGGTGCATATTAGGAAAAGAATTATTCACTGAAAGAGTGATTAAACTTTGGAAATGGCTCCCCAGGGAAGTGGTGGAGTCACCATCCCTGGAATGGTTCGAAAAACAAGTAGACATGACACTTCTCAACACGGTTTAGTGGGGGTGGTGGTACTTGATCAATGGTTGGATTCGATGATCTTGGAGGTCTTTTCCAACCTTAAGGATTCTGTGGGAATGCCTGGAATCACCTTACAGTTCAGTAGCTTCCCTGAAGACAAACTTGCTCCCCAAGGAGGGATAAACAGATATTAAATCACAAAAAAGTCAAAGTCTTTACTCAAGATGATCCTGCGCAACAACGGAGATGACGGGGATGATCCAACGTGGCAGTGTCTCAGTGCAAGTTTCAGTCAAATGAGGTAAGTCTTACTTTTTCAAATGTTGCAGAACATCAGCCAGGTAATAAATTAATCCCCTTCACTTTTCCTAAATTCTTACCTTGGATTGAGTTCTGCAGCACAGCCTGAGCAGATAAGCCTGATGCTTCTTCTGGCTGAGTAAGGGGCAGTAAAACACATCTCACAGGGAGCGAGGGCTTCGAAAGCAGCACACAGGTAATCCCAGACTGGAAGGATTTACTGCCTTCACATTCACAATCCCACAATCCCAGGAAAAGCAGCAGTAAAATGTGTGAGTTAGTTCTGGTGTGCAGAGCTGCAGGCTTTAAATAGAGAAGGAGACCCACCCTGGAGCAGGTTTTTCCACCCGGTAGAAGCGTTGCCCGGGGTGTGGACTCATGTTGAAGTCTATCGAGGAGTGTCCTCCATGGAAAGGGGCCCACACGAGCAGGGGAAGGACTCAGAGCTGTGGCCCCCCTGCAGCCCATGGAGATCCATCGGGGTGCACAGACCCCCCTGCAGCCCATGGGGTGACCCACAGGACAAGAGCAATGACAGAAACAACAACTCCCTCAAATCCCCATTTCCTGCTCCCTTGAACTGCTGGAAAAAGGGAGGAGAAAGATGTTCTTAAGACTGATTTATTTCTTACTTTTTAGTTTTATTACTTTTAGTTTTAGTTCTTATCTCGTTAGTAATAAATTTAAGTGTTTAGCCACTCAGAGTTTGCTTTGCCATTATCTCTCCCCTGGTTTTTTTTGCCTTTTCTCTTTTTCCTTTCCTTCTGGGAAAAGGTGGGACCTGGAGGTTTGGGTGGACCCTGGGTGAAAACCACCACGACGGCCTCCAAAAGCACAAATAGAAACTCAACCGCCTTCCTCAAAATGCACCCGGGCTCTGTGATTACACGGGGCCTGTCCTTCAGATGGTGGCTTTTCTCAGGGGCCTTGAATTCTTGTGCCATGTGGGAAAGTCACTCTTTTCTTTGCATTCCCTCTGTGCAGCAGCTTCAGACCAAGGTTTTCGATCCCATCACAAATGACTGACGGTTTCCTTCACACCCAAGACTGAAGTCCAGAGACACTCTTAGGATATATGACATCATTATTTTGCCTAATGGAGACACATTCATTTTGGTAGCAGCCCTAAATTATTGCTGCCTTAAAGGCAAATGTTTCAGTATATTAAGGGTTTGAAAATTGGGTGATCAGTGGAGTAAGTCTTGAGTAGGGAGGGCAAGAAAAGCTTGTGTTTGTTCCGTGACTAAATTCAACATTGAGCAACTTGCAAGTATTTCGTCTTCTTTTCCCTTATTTTTTTTTTCATTCAAGCATGTTCTGTTCATTCTATAGGCTGAATGTATTTGTTTCTTCCTTAATTAATATTCTTTTATCATATTTAATCATAATTAGTATTCCATTTAGCATAGAATCATAGAATATACTGAGCTGGAAGGGACCCCTCAGGGTCATGGAGTCCAACTCCTGGTCCTGCATGGGACACCCCAAAAATCCCACTATTCATTCCATTAATTCATTTGTGTTTTTCATAAATTAATTGATGCTACTTATTTCTGCTGTTCATTTCAGGAGTAACAGAGATACCCAGTAGAACTCTATGGGCAATTTTAGTAAAATCAAAAAAATCCATATTTTTCTTCTATTTAAGTTAAAAGTATTTCTTTAATGAAATCTGTCCCTGTAAGACAAAATGTCACAGTAATTTATTTTAAAATATATTTATTAGTTTTCAATTATTTCCTAATAATAGCCCTGTTTGATTTTATTATTGCCATAATTACCCTACTTAGCCCCAGCACAAAATTGTCATCCTTTCAAAACACACAAGAGACAAAAAAATGTCACTGTAGCTTTATGGCACCATAAAAGGAAGTAATTTGCTCTCTTCCTCTAGAATCTTGCTGCTCTGAAAAGACTTTTAAATCTATTTTACTTGTAGTCAGTGGTTAACTTTGGTGTGACACGTGTGAGTTGGCACTTCATCAATTTTGGGGCCACCTACTCCTTCATTTCCCCCTGCTCCAGAGTGGGCAAAATGGTCAAACACAGGACCTGATGGACACTCCTCAAATGGAGTTTCATCCCTCAGAGCAAGGCAGGGCTGCTCCGAGAGCCATGTTTGCCTGGCAAGGGAGAGGAAGTTGTTGTTTGGAAGTGCTTACTGCAGGCAGAAACAGGCAGGAGGAATGAAGGCAAGGCTTTAGCAGGGGAAAAACACCAAACCAGAGAATCCCAGAATGATTTGGTTTGCAGGGACTTTGAAGATCACCTCATTCCACCTCCTACCATGGGCAGGGACACCTTCCAGCAGCCCAGGGTGCTCCAAGCCCTGCCCAACCTGGCCTTGGACACTTCCAAGGATGGGGCAGCCACAGCTTCTCTGGGCACCCTGTTACAGCTCGGGCAACATAGAGGGAGGAAGGAACTCCAGCAGCACACTGAGGGATGGGAAAGCTGCTCTCACTCCTACGTGTATTTTCTGTTTCTACACCAAGTCCCTAATCTGAACCTCTTGGTTGGGTTTGGGTTATGGGTTAAGCTTGCAATGGTGTGGCAGGATCAGCTGAGCCCCAGGTTTGCAGTAGGATCCAGGGTGGTGTCTTTCCATTAAATCAAGGGCAGTTTTAGAGCTGCTCCTTCTCAGGATACCACTGTTCTTCTCATTCTGATCTGTGGGGTTTTTTTGTTTTGGTTTGTTTTGGTTTTTTTTTTTTTTTTTTGGTTTGGTTTGGTTTGGGTTTTTTTTTGTTTTGTTTTGGTTGGTTGGTTGGTTTTGGTTTTGGTTTTGTTCGGTTTTGTTTGTTTGTGTTTTGTTTGTTTTCTTTGTGAAAAACAGCAATGAAATAAGTTAATAGATTAAAAAAACTCATACATGACAGACTTTGCAGATAAATGAAAAGAAAGATTTGCAAACCTTCTCCTTATGAATAGCACTTTATGCAACTGCTGTCATAAATACAGCTGTGCAAAGGGATTTTTCCTTCCCCAGAAACCTACAGTTTAAAGTTTTATGCTGCAGTTGCAATGCTCAGAGTCTCAGGCTTTCCACAAGGAAGTGAGATGGGGTCTGAAGTCCTTATAAAGCCCCTGCAAAATATCATGTGCCTACCACAAATTCCTGAATAGAACAATTTAAGTTGCATCTCAGAAACTAGCAAGAAACTCTGCATTTTTGGCACGCTGTCGATGACCGTCCTTGTTGTTATGGTAATTCTGTGAAAAAGACTCTCCGAAATCAATTTGTTGTTTGCATATAATTCCCCAAACTGAGACAGAAACTGCTGGATGCTGGGTAGATGCAGGAACTGCCAGTGGAAAAGCTGCTGAGCTCAACTTAAGCCTGTAAAATGTGCCAGAATTTAAAAAAAACAATGAGCTTGGTCACACCAGATCCTCAGGGTGGGAGGGAGTGAAGATGATGAAGGCACGGCTTGGATGGTTTCAAAAGTTCTCTCACAGCATTTATCTGGGATGCACCAACCCCAGGGAGAGCAAAACCACTGGAGGGTCTTGGTGGCTTCACATACAAGATGTTAAATGAGACAAATCAAGGAAAACGTGGAGCTGGGTTGGAAACCAACCATGCCAATGGGAAGAGTCAGAGCTGAGTTTCCCAAGCCAAAAAAACTGAGCTGCAAGAAAAGTGGCGAGAACATTTACATTTGTTAAAGGTACAATTGTGCTGAAGACAGGCAAAGGAAGCATGGAAAGACATTTCCAGGCGTTGGGAGGGTGGGAATGACTGTACATGTGGGAGTTGGAGCATGTGCTGCATCCTGTGTGCCCATTAAAATCCCCAGAGCATGGGATTTACTTGTAAAACTGGCAGAGGGAATAGAGTTTTCCAAACTGGGCTTGTCCAAAGCCTGGCAGCAACCTAGGCGTCAGAATTTTCAAAAACATACTAATTCTGACTGAACTCCCACTTCTGTGCCTGCTGAAGTAGGAAAGATTACCCTGGGGGGAGCCAGTTACCTGCAGGATTTCAAAGATGAATGGATTGAGTCCTGCAGAGAATAAATAGTATTTTCTGGTTTTTGGATGACATACTAATACCTGCAAGGAATTCGGTGGAGTATTTACAAAACCTGAGGAAATTCCAACATGTCATAAAGCTATGCTTTAAATTGAACAAAAATAAGATAGCAGGCATGGGAGTTGTTTGGTTTGGTGTTTTGTTCCTTCTTTTATCTCCCTAAAACCCCAGTTTCAGGAATAAAGGCTTTAAAAGGGGAAATAAAAACTATGGAGCATGCTTAAGGACCTTGGTTTCGCACAACTTCTGTTGTTTTTACACAAGTTAAATGTTTCTTATGGAAGTTCCACGTTGTCACTGCTATTTAGGTTGATGTCTTTCCTGATACAGGAAACACAACATTGTTGGAGGAAAACAACAGAAAAATTCAACAGCTCTAACCTATTGGAATCCTTTAATTTGAGGTTATCCAGAACATCCTTATACCACAACTTCCTAAAGGAATAAGGTCTGCTGCTCCATAAGACTGTAGGAACAGCAAATGCCAAGCATTTGCCTTTTAGAGCATTATCAAAAAGCAAAACTACATTTTAAAAGACTTGTAGTCCCGTTTAGGAATTCAATTCTATGAGCATCTCTTAAAAATACTCTTGATACAGATCATAAATCATTGGTAAAAATGAAGAGTGAGTAATTTATATATTTTTTGAAAGCAGTTTTGGGTGTCAATCTTATTATTGCTGTTTTACTATTGTAAAATTCCTTGCGGACCATCAAAACACGTGCTGTCCCATCCTTCCTTCCAGTCATCAACAAATTCAGCTGGAGACAGAGAAAAAAAACAGGTTTTTTTTTTTCTGAGAAGACTGAATTTCTGTGTGGTTTTGAAGCAATTGGAGCTCCTGTGCTTCACTGGGCAGCATGACGTGGGCAGGAGATGCTGCTTCCCAGGAGGGACTTTTAGTGGCAGCACCAAAGAGGTTGTGAACCTGTTTTCTGGCAGAACTGCACAAGTAGCATCGTGGAGAAACAAAATAGGATGGGAGAGCAGCTGTGCTTGGTGGCAAACTTTGGTCAAGGCATCTGAATCCTCTGTAGCCTTCAGGACCAAGGACAGGTTTCCCTCCTAGCGCCTTCGGACTGTACTTCTTCTGCATGGTCACCTGGACATGCAGCAGTGTTTGCTGTGGAGATCTTCCCTCAAAATCTCCTGCAAGGCCCTGCTGGGGGGCACGGTGACCCCAGGGCCACTTGTGTGGGCTTCTGCCTTGGCCTCGTCCAAGACCTGCTGGAGAGAGTCCCTTTGGTTGTGTCCATTTGCTCGTCAGACTCGAGAGAAAGGGGGACCTGCACATTTTAGCAGGATCTTGTGTCCTGTGCTTGGTAACAGGGAGGAAAAGAAAACATTATTGCCCTCAGTTAATTGCTTCTTTGTGGCTGACTACACTTCAAAGACACTCTAGTCTCAAGTGCCCCTCAGCAGAGAAAAGCCCGAATCACTGATTTTTAAACCCCCTGTTTCCAGCCACGCAGACCAACCAGTTCCATGTAACAGAACCCCAACACGTGAAAGAGGAATGCACAATTAGTTTGGGGTTTGGTTGTGGAGTTTGCTTTGTTTTGTTTTGTTTTTTAAAGGACTGCTTTAATGAGGTGTTTCGTTCAGCACATTTGGCTCCTCCGAATTACCTCAAGGGGATTCATATGTTAACCAACTCCACAGCTGTTGTTTGTGAAACCAGCCCCGCACAAGCAGAGCGTGTTGTGCAAAGATTTAAATGCTCTGTTGGAGAGGTCACTGCACTCCTTTGTCTGCTGTCAGTTCTTAATGATGAGCCTACTACTTCATTTAAGACCCAAAGTTCATTTTCCTTTCAGCATCCGACAGTTGCAGGTTGGTCCGGTTGGGATTACACACCTGGGTCGACGTAGGGGAGCTGCAATCAAGGGATGAGCTGATTTTATGCAGCTGATGAAACATTTTGGGGTGGGGAGGACTGGGGATGAAGTGTCAGGTTTTTGGAGGTGGCCTGAAGAGGCTGCATTGAGCAGAGAGAAGGTTTGCAATGATAATTGTTTCATAAACATGCCCAGATATGCTTCAAAAGCTTTGATTCTGAAGTTCTTAAATTAGGCTGGCTTTGCTCCTGGCAAGCAATAAACTGTTTTCATTTTAGATGTCACTTTACATTTAAGGAAATTAATAACTGGGAAAGAAAACAAATCGTGTTTGCTAAGTAAGGGCAAAGAATTTGTTTCTTTTATTTCCGTTCAAGTATCTATTAAAATTAGCAGAACTCCTGGATTTCTAAGGGTGAGTGAGAGAGAATTGTTATGCTAGAAGAAGAATCCCCATCTCCTGGGAATCAGGATGTGCTGGCCACGCTCTGCTGTTCCTGGAGCCCACCTTGCCACTGTGGACACAACTCAATCTTGTGTGGGCAACCTGTGGGCAGCAGATTGCCCAGAAGACTTGGGATAAGGATTGTAGGGATTGCTGCTTCCCAACCTACCCACACATGGCACATTCTACATCATTCTGGCTCACAGATCATTCGATAATTTCAATACTTGTGTTTGATTTCCTTCATGTGCTTTAGCACTGAAAATAAACTCCATGATTAACCATTAACATCAGAGCAACCTCTGCTGGTTGGCGGGGATGGAGCTCCGTAAAGGATTTCCTTTTGATATATCAGGCTTTACTCCCTCCCTTGAAGGTGTCAGCATTAAAGAGATGATATTTAGCCTAGAATTGAGGTAGAATGTAAAATGGGTGTCCAGCTGGAGCACTGCCAGTTTGGAGTGTTCCATATTGGCTGAGATCAGTGGCTCCTGTCAAAGCAAATGCAAATGTGGAGCGACTTTCTTGCACACAAAGCAAGAATTTCATCTAAGCCTCCATGACATGGTTCTGAAAACATAATTAAGCTCAGATGTGAGAATAAAACCTTTGCCTTGCTGAAGGCAGAAAGATTACCAGTCATTGTAAAGTGGTTTATTTTATTGTGGTGAATCAAGTTTTTTGAAAGATTTGGTGTTGCTAGAAGAGCCCTTCCAAAAAGAGAATAATCCACATCAGGGGAAAAGACAATAATTTTTGTACCAAAAATCCTTGTATTGCCATTTTAGAGACAGGAAACAGGCCCAATGTCCCTGTGAGCTGGTTCTTCCAAGTTATTTGATTTGATTTTTATTTCTAACTCTGTGTAATGAGAGCACACTGAATGCAGCCTGCAGGCAATTCTTTGGACGTTATGAATATTCAGCTCAAAAATATTTGTAATAGGGAGAATAAGAGGCTGTTCCCTTGCTCAGCATGGAACCAGAATGAGTGCCAGTTGGGAATGAAGTCACCTTCCATTTCAGGCTCTCCCAGTGAAAAGGGAGGAACTTTCCTGTGGATCTGGATTTGACATGTGTGTTCCCTAGGAAATGATGGAGAAACCCAACATTTCTGGAAACTCCAAGGGGAGCTTGGAAGTGTATTTAGATCCTCTTCACCATCGTCCAGCCCAGCTGCTTGTGTTCAGGTCAGGAGAAACCTTCTCCAGAGCTCTTGTCCCCACTGTGACTTTGATAACTCCTAAGACAAGACAGACCTTTCCTCAGGGAGCTCGGATTGGGTCAGCAGAAACCGCCAATGATTCGAGAACCTCCAAATACTTCACCTTATTCATTTGCAGATTCTCCAAAATATATATTAACAGAAATTAGAGGGTCAGGAGGGAATAGATGGATGGCAGATACTTGGGGTTCACCAATATTCCTAAAAGTAGAAACCCTTAGGCATGAGAGAAGGATTTCCTATCAATAAGTAACAAAATTAGACGTTCCGTTAGTGAGTAAATACAATTTTGTGGATATTTCTAAGGTTTTTTTAACAGCAAAGCAAGCAAAAAGCTAATGACATCTGAATGTGTGGCAAATCCTGTAGAAAGGAACTTTGTCAAGTCCTGGAGGGAACATATCTAGTGACAGAGGTGCAGTCACCTCACTTGTGGCCATCTCCCAGAGCAGCAACACACACAGACATGGCCCCATTTCTGTGGTCCAGCCCTGGCTTTCTGAGGTTCTTGTCAACCCCCTTTAAATGTTCACTGACACACCCCTCCTGGTGCAGTGCCATTTCTGATAAAATCCCAGCTCTTTTCCCGTGTCCAAATGCACTCTCTGTGCAGGAACTCGGTGGCAGAGCTCTTGCTCTTTGTGAGCTCTGAAAATATCTCATTAAAGACTCTCACAAATTGCCACAATCACTTCTGCTGACACGCTCATCCCTTCTCATCCCGGAACAAAGCTGCTTGACAACTCCAAGGGAAACCAAGCAGGGATTTCCCAGATTTCTTCTGCTGCAGTCCCAACACCTTGATGTCATCTGGGGCTCCAAGGGTTGATGGAGCCAAGGTGTGAGATGCCACTGCAGAGGGGTTTGGGTGGGAGCTGAGCCGGAGGGCGCTGCGGGGATGTTTTCCCCTCCTCTCTCGGATCTCCGGCCTCAGCACTCTTCACCATCTGCTGAGACACTTGAGAGGGCAAAACAGTTTTGCAATGTCTAATTTTGCAATGTTTTTGGAACATTATTGTAATGATCTTTGTGTCATTGGAGTGTGATTACTTGTCCTCCAAGGCTTTTCCTGTTTACACTTATATAGTACTGGAGCAGGGCCAGATACGCTTGCAATGAAACTGCACAAAATACTACATTTTTATCATAAAGGCTTAAAAGCAACATTTACAATTAGGGGACACAGCCTATACTTTGCATTCTGGTAGGGCGTTTTGGTTTGTTGGTGTTTTTGTTTTGTTTTGGTTTGATCTTATTGTAGTGGTAGATAAATAAAATTAATTAAGCAAACATAATTACCAGCTAAATTTTACAAAATCCCAAAGAAATGGAGGGCCTAATTCAAAGCGGCGGTGATGGTGTAAATAATTAAGTCAAATTGTTTTCATTTTCATGCTGCATATTGTTTCCTTCAGCATGTAATGGTACAAGGCAAAGTGTATGCAGTGCTGGAGCTACACAAATAATAGATAAATTTATTCATAGCCACTCGGTGGTTTGTAATTAGAAGTTCACTGCTGCAGTGTCTACAGCACTGGTCTATTTTTTTTCTTTACTTTCTGTAAATATTTGCCTGAGTAAATTCTTGCTTTGAAGAATGCAGACAGAAGCAGAATCCACCACAAAAACCTTGCAAAACCATCTTTGCTTCTTGCTTGGGGTGGCGTGCAGGGTCCCAGCGGCATCCACGGCCGGGGCTGTGCGCTCAGCATGGACCAGGCGCGCGTGGTCCTCTGTCCTGCAGCCTGGCTGGGGCAGGCTGTGGCTGTGGTGTGAGATGAGTTTCCCTTCTCTCACTGCTTCATGGCCTAAATAGAGCTTTTCCAACCAGGAGATACAAATTACCTGGCAGATCCTGCCAACAAAGGCACTGAAGCCCAGGGCTCCAGCAGTGACTTCTGCTAGAACGGGGAGCCTGGCAAAGGCAATGGTTGGGCAGGGAAAATACAGAGTGGAACACAAGAGGAGAGTGTGAGGGGTTTGAGTCACTTCTCCTCAATGAGCTCATCCCAGGGCAGAGCTGTGGGAATCCAGGGGGGATGGAAGCTCAGCAGGTCCTTTGGGGTCAGTGCTTGCCATGGCACAGCTTTGAGCTCCAGGTGGGGAGCCTGAGAGGAGCATTTGGTGCAAACACCGCAGCAGCAGCTCCTGCGATGAAACCTTTGTGTAAAAACCTCTCAGCTGATTTGGAGCATAATATAAATTTATTACAATTATAGCTTTGAAAATTCAGGGGCAGCGGAGCAGGTGGAATGCACTGGATAAATCTGCCACTCAGTGTGTTCTCAGTGCGCTCTCAGTGCATTCACATTGAATGAAATCACACTTAGCCCTAGGATTACCTGGACTCCCTCAGGTTTGAGGGATCTTATTCTGCCCCGTTGCATCCACCTAGATCCTATTAGTGTTATTAAGCCACCACATGAGTGGCAGCAGAGGCTGTAGCACTGCCAGCACCTCTCACCAGCGGGTACCCAGCAGCTCCATCATCTGAGCTCCAGGCACTGCAAAGCTCTGGCTGGGGGTCAAAAAAGACAGACTTCTCAGGTATTCTACTTCTTCCTGTATTCTTCCAGCCTGAGGGAGAACTGCAAAATAACGTGGAGCTCTGGTTCACCTCTCCCTGCAGTGGAGCACAGCTTCTGCATAGCACTACTGGCCTCTGCTGCCAGCATGGGAGAGGAGGCGAGGAGAAGGGTTTACCACTGCCCTGCTCCTCCACAGGGCCTCCTGATCTCTGAGTTTGAGCTGGTGGAAAACCAATCTTTCATCTTTACCTCGTTTTCATGCTTACAAATAAAGGTCAAGACTCCCGTGCTGGAGCCGGCGCCGGGCGAGCTTTGAACAGCCGCCCTGAAATGGGATTGTAATTAGTTTCCTTTCAGTCTCGATGTGAACAGTGATCTTAAAATGCCAGGACTGTAGCAGTGCATATGATTAACAAGCACACTGAAAGGCAGTCTATGGGAAAATATGGAGAGAAAGGAAGAAAATGCAAATGTTGCACTGCTTTAAATTTTATTATCCTCCCAGCTCTTCATAAAACACTGTAGACACTGTTTGATTATATTTTTAGTCTAGAGGATTAATTTTTAACTAGGGAGCTCATTTCTGTCTTATGATTACTCTTCTCCACAATGGCCTGTAGGACTGAACTAAAAAAATCAGGGTTTTAATTGAGCTAATGATGCTCAGAACTCAAATTAATCTCACTTATGTGTGTGTCCTCCCATGCTGTATGTGCCATAGTTACGGGCTACGTGGGCATCTGTTCATAGCAATGATTTGCCCAGGAAACTGAGGGTGGAAGTCCTGGCCAGGGGTAAGTGTGTGTCCTCCCCTTGTCACTGCCAGGGAGACTCCTTGGAAGGTGGCTGATGTGAGTGCAACCAGTGGAGGGGAAGGAAGAACAGCAGGACCAGTGATATTTCATGGTCACTTCTCTGATTTCACCTCCGTTGTCTCAAGGGCATGACTGTAACTGGCAGGACAGCCCAGGGGATGGTGAAGGTGAGCACTGAGCAGTGTGCTCTGCCCACATCTGCTGGCAACCGTTGGCCCAGCTCCTTCTGCAGCCAGGGATGGGTGGGAACTGCTCCCAGAGAGGCAGATAGCCCCCTCACCCAGAAGGAAAGGACAACAGGCTGCTCCTCCTCTTGGAGCAGAAGAAATGGGAAAGGGAGAGGGAAAGAAGAAATTTCACAGAGAGTGTTTTGCTTGTGGAACTGCTGCATTTTCTGCCTGGGAAAACAGTATTTTTTTCCCCCCAAGTATCAAGAAAATTCACTTTCTCAAAATGCAGGTTTTTAAAAAGGAAAATCAGAGAAAGAATGGAACTAGAGGGCTGTGGTACAGGCACTGAGGAGATAAAAGAGAGAAGACTCTGCAGAGGAGGAATGTGGTTTAACACTCTGCAGGTAGCTGTGGCTCTCATACCCTTCAGGCTGGCTTGTCCTGCAGCTTCCTGACCCAGACATGCACCAGTAGCTCAACCCTGACACCTCTGTCTGAGCCAAACCTGCACATCAACACCCAACCAAACATTATTTATTCTCTTCTCCAAACAACCTGAACTTAGACACCCTGTTTTAGAACAGCGTGACACTGTGATACCCTTACCCAGAGAACGTAGTACCCTTGAGGGCACAGCTCTGCCTGGTTATCTAATCCCTCTGCCTCGGGCTCTGCCTCTCCACACTGAAACCCACTTCAGATGAAATGCTGAAATTCCAATTGTTTCTTGTCAAAAAGTTTTCTGGTTTGTGATGAAAGGTGTGACCTTTATTTCTGGATTGATTAGTAAACATGAGGTAAAAGGCAGGAGCACACCAGTGTTAACTTGATACTGCCACAGGCTCTGTGCATCAAATAGTTCTGCTTTACTCTGAGCATCCTGTTAATGAGAAAAATATTCAAATCAAAGAAATGTGTTTCCTTCCATTCTCTTCAGAGTGTCATTTGGAGCTTCAGAATAGCATGTCCAATTATGGCTGGTTTATTCCTAAATTAGAGGGAAAAAAAGCTTCAGAATACTATTAAGCACACCTCTTAGCAACTTTTAAGAAACAGCCAGTATTAATTGTTTAATCACTCCTTTATTCTTTTTCATCAGGCAGGAAGAGAATAACCCACTTGCTCAAAGGATTTCTTTCCACAGAACACCTTGACACACCAAAAGCAGCACAAGGCACGATGCCTTTACCTGGGCAGGTGGGCACAGACCTTTCCTTAGAAGCTGCTGGAGAGGCTGATGTGGCCAGGAAGGAGGGGCAGCAATTTTTCACGTGCTCTGCCACTCCAGTAGATGGCTGGAAAGGGCTCCCAGAGGAGCAGGAGGGGTGTGCCAGTGCTGCAGAGCCAGGAGCAGCTGGGGGCTCCTCGGGGCTTCTCAGAGTGGACATGGGCACTCTGGGCATTGGACCTTTTTTGGGTTTGCTTCCCCAAGAGCTATCACTTACCTTTAGGATAGCGATTTATTCATCCCAGCTCCCCCTGGCTGCTGGACAAGCCTCCCATCCTGCCATCACACTGAATTTTGGGGGACCTCGTCATGCTGGGGCTTCCCTTGCCGGGGCTCCCACTCCGTGTCCCTGCAGAGCCACCAGCACACACTCAGCTTATGGACATGGCAGCAGGAGAGTTGCTGAGAGCTGATGCAAGATCCCAGCCACAACCACATGTCCAGGAGATTGCCTGAGGCAAGCAGGCTCCTGAGGTTCCCTGGGAAGAGGGAAGAGCATCAGCAGGAAGGACAGCGATAGCGGCGGCTCCCGGAGCGAGCCGGGTAGGGGATTCACTGAGCCCTTGGGTGGTGTGCAAGGCAGGCCAGCTTCCCAAACTTCCCAGGAGCCATGCAAGGGAATTCCTCAAATAGAACACATGCCAACAGCATTGCCTAAGATGGCACAGAGCAAAGGACACTTACAGTTTGTGTTGTTCCTTCGTTCTTCTTCTGCATAGGCTGAATTGTCTATATTGACTTTCACAGGTTGCCTTATCCATGGGTTGGATCTCAGGGAAAGGTTCTTCATCCAGAGGGTGGTCAGGCACTGGAACAGGCTCCTCAGAGCAGTGGTCATGGCCTCAAGCCTCCCAGAGCTATGGATAAGGCTCTCAGGCACATGGTGGGACTGTTGGGGTGGTGCTGGGCACGGCCAGGAGTGAGACTGGATGATCCTTGTGGGTGCATTCCCATCCAGGATATTTTATGATTTATACCTTTTTCTTTGCTCAGCTCCCTTCGGGCAGAGTCAGGAGTGGGACCGGATGATCTTTGTGGATCATCCCATTCAGGATATTTTATGGTTTATACCTTTTTCCTGGCTCAGCTCCCTTTGGGCAGAGTGCTGAGACCTGCCTGACCACGCAGGGAGGCTGTGCACATTCCAGCCACAGAATGAACACGGGTATTCCTTAGGAGCTGTGCACATTCCAGCCACAGAATGAACACGGGTATTCCTTAGGAGCATCTTCCAATCCTCACCATTATTGCCAGCATTTCCTGCTATTTTGATCAAATGCATCTGGCCAGATGTTGTGAATTGCTGACCAAAATTGAACCACAAACAGCTGAATGAGAAAAGTTTTGAAAAGTCCCTCTGCAAGGGGTGGGAAGGCAAAGGAGCAAGGATCCTATGCAAACTTGTATTTTGGCATTTATAGGTTTCATACAAACTTGTATTTTGCATCATGCAAACTCGTATTTTGGCATTTATAGGCTTCTGTTCAGAATCCTGCAAACTCTTGGCTGTCTTGTTCTTTTCCCTTGGGTTGTGTCTGCCCCTGCAAATCCATACTGGTGGGATACAGGAAATCACTGGGCAGTTTGGTCCACCTCTCTGGCTCCATCACCATAAGGAAGAGAGTTTTCAAATCCATATTCAAATTTGGTCATACTTCAGCAGCCAGGCCTTATGCCCTTGAACTACCTTTCCTAGCAGCCCTGAAGTCCTCCTTGATACCTGGAATGAGGTTCTCTCATCCTAATTTCTCCTATGACAAAGTGTGCCAAAACTCACCATGGTTCTGGAGCTGTCCAAGACCTGTCCCATGGGTTGCAAATCGTCATTTAGGTCAGGACTGATGATTATGAAAATCCTTCTCTGGCAAGGTCTGCACCTCAGCTGCCTGGCTTATGTTTGACTCCTTGTCTTCATCACCATGCACTTATTTCCTAAACTTTTTTAGAAGTATTACCACAAAACAGTTCCTCCAGGAGCAATGATGAAGCCTCAATATTTTAAAGTCCATCCAAAAGACTTTGCTACACTACAAAAAGTAGGTGCCTTCAGGGAGAAGCTTCTTACTGCCTAAAATAGTCCCTCTCTAAACATAAATACGGAGCCCAAACACGTTCTCTTGCAGATCACAATTCCACTCGTGTAAAAACTGTTTACAGCCATTCCATCACCTGTCAGTTGCCAGCACTTCTGTACCAACTATGTGATTAATCCCTCATGTGAAAGCCACGAGATCTGTCAAAATAAATGACAACCAACCAGTCACAGCACTCCCAGCAGGGACGGGAACGCTGAGAAAGGGGAGCTGAGGGCACAACAACCACCGACAGGACCAGCACCAGGTACACAACGAGGACCTTCCAGATTTGCACTGGAAGCTGTTCCTCGGTGAGTTCACATCCATCTGCCAGCTCCATTTGGGACCAGGCTCCCTGATTCAAGCTGATAGCAAGTTATCTGAGGGAAAGAAGTGAATATTTTTGCTAAATGTTGTCTGCCACACCGTGTTGCTCGGCTTCGGGTCCTTGGTGGCCACGCACGGCGCGGTGTCACAGCACGATGCAGCACACATGATTTAATGGGACATGACAGAAAACATTGCTGCAGCTTGGGGACTGAGCACCTGCTTTTTGGGGGAGTATTTCATCTGCTGGCAGCAATTTTTGAAACCTGCAACCTGGGTCCTGCCAAAGCACATTCAACTTTGATGTTTGTGTGTCTCTAATACTTTCTAAAACAACTACTTTGCTCATTTTGCTTTATTCCAGAACCATATTCCCTTATATGGTTAGGGGTTTTGTTTGGGGTTTTTTTGGGGGGCTTTTTTTGTGGTTTTTCTTTTCAACAAAAGGTAAAAAAATTAACTTACAAGAATTGTGAGAAACAGAACTAATTTAAACCATGAATGGAAGCACATATGGAAAAAGTTCTTATTGTAGAAGGAAAACAAAGGATATATTAACAGCAAAGAACATATTTAGCCACAGATAAACAAAGTTTAAAAGACCTATTTTTCCTTCAAAAACTTTAGCAGAACGTTCTAAGTGAAAACTGGGTAAAAATCATCTCTCCTTGGAGAAATATGGACACAGAAAAGGCAAACATTTAACTGTTGATTTTGTACTTGTAGATGTGGGTTTTATGAATGGGAACATTTGCAATGAGAAAAGCCAAGGTTTGGGTGACCCTTTGCAGAATTTTGGTTCATTATCCTTGACCTGACTGACAGAAATATTAGCGGTGGGAAATAAAACTGCTGGTTTAGTTATTTAACAAATGAAGTCATTTATTCACATTGAATATATTCTCTCCTTCCAAAAGTCCTTCCATCTGTGTGTGAATGCGTGAGAGCTAATTAAATTGGCAGCCAGAGCTCTGTTCTTCTCATTTGGAGGACCTTCATCTCAAGCTAGAAGAGTTTCATCCTCCAGGACCTTGTTACAGGAGAGGGAAAGGGATTGAAACGCAAGAGAACTTCAGCTAATCAGGTCGCAGAGCTCAAAACAAAGATGGATTTCATACAGAATAAAAAATTTAAAAAAAATAATTTGGATCACCACAGTCCTTTCAAAAGGAATAAAATGGGTCCCATGAAGCCAAAGAGGTGCTTCCTGCAAGCTGGAGCTGGCAGAGGCATTTGGCAAGTTCTTTGTATACCTGGAACCTTCCGATGGAGAGCCTACAGTTGTCACTGGGTACCTGTCAGGTTTCCACCACCTGTCCTCACCCCATGCCCAGAACAAGATGCCACCTTGATACATGGCAAGCCTAAGACTGAATTTTAAAGAGGTACCACAAATCTTGCCCTTTGTTTGGACAAAAGGAAATGGCCTGAAATGCCAGGGGAGGTTCAGACTGGATATCAGGAAAAATTTCCTCACAGGAAGGGTTGTCCAGCTCTGGCACAGGCTGCTTGGGGCAGTGGTGGAATTCCTGGAGGCAAAAAAGATGTGGGACTTGGGGACAGGATGAGGTGGTGGGCTTGGCAGTGCTGTGGGAATGGTTGGACTTGAGGAACTTAGAGGTCTTTGTCAACCTAAATGATTCCATGATTCTGTGGTCCCACAAAATGCAAACTGGGGTTGTGGCCAGCGAGGAGAGGACCTTCAGCACGGCAGGGAGGAGAGGACAGGCTGGTGATGGTACCAAACCTGTCCTCCCACGGGCACTGAGCTCTTGTGTCAGTGGTGGGGTGGCCCTGGGGACCCCTGGGGTCCCCCTCTGACCACGAGCAGCCCTGGTAGGCAGTGGGATCCTGGTGCTCCTCATCAGCAAGGGGAGTCACCCAGGACTGCATTTTTTATCACATGCAGAGCACCTTTTGACCTTGAGGAGAAATGAAAACACTCAGAGGGGATTGGGCACAGCAGATTTTAATTTCTAATAAGAGCCAGGACACTGTTGCCTCTATTTTGCCAAAGGCCCCGAAGGGCTCCCCTGCTCTGTGAGCAAGTTGGCAATGTATTTTAATGTATTTATTTGATTATGCATTCATTCTTTCTTTCATTCATTCAGCTATTCAGTCATTCATTCAGACACTTGTTCATTCATGCCCGTCCCTGTGCAGGAAGGGAACATAAGCCAGCAGTGGCACACGTCACTGGCCTGATTTACAGCGACGCCTCTCAGCTGCTATCCATAAATCTCCTTGGCCCTCCTCAGCCCAGCATTATCCCTCATTAGTGACTGGGATTTAAAAAAAGGATTAAAAATAATATCAGATTCTAGATGGATGCATAGAGTATGTGTCTTGGTTGCAGTGCTTTGATTAAAGAGCCGGGTTGCTGATGGGGTTTTTGTGTTTAGGATCTCTCAGGTTCACAGTGCTCAGACATTGCAATTATTTTCACAAACAACCCCTGAGAATTTTTATTAAGTGGCCCAATAATTTTGCGATCAGTGATGCACAATAAGATCCCCATGGCCTTTCCAGTCCCTGCCCAGTGACTGCTGATGTCAAGGGGAGCTCCATGAGCCTGGCTCTCACCTTTCCCTCCTTTGCCTCTGTGAGATCTTTTGGTGTTTCCTGACTCAGGGAAATATTTATTTAAAAATAACCCTTCTGGAGGGGCCATCCCTGCGCTGGTTGTGACTGTATGAGCTGTGTTTAGAATTGTCTCCCTATCACTGTGTGTCTCTGCCCAAACTGCACATTTGATCTGCTTCTGAGCTTGCCTCAAACATGGGGATATATTCTCTGGAGAGGCCTGAAATGAAGGGGAACTACTCCTCGAGCTGGGATTACTCACACTCTAATAGCTGCTGGAACAATTTTTCTCCCATATCTCTGAAATAGCCTTAATTAATCTTGCAGACAACTTGCAACGTAATTGTGTCCCTAAACTGTTAACCTTGAAAAATATTTGATAGTGTACTAACATCTCAGAAACTTGTTATCATGGGGAATATAATAAATCCATAAATATCCTGCTTTCTCTCAAAAGCCCCAGAATAATTCTTTGTTGTCAGTGTGGTTTTTTTTTCCTTTCCCCTTAGTTTTATTTTGGACCTGTTGGCAGGAGATGCAGGAGAGAAAGAGGACATGTTAGTAAAAAAAAAAAAAAAAGGCAGTTTGGAAGAAAAGATAGTTCTATATTATACACAACTCAGTGTTTTTTCTATACAAAGGAGACATCCCTTGCCTTTCTGTCTCATTTGCATGTCCTCGGGGCACCAGAGGACAGAGACACTGGCTGGCACAGCCTGCTGTCTGCAATGGGGTCAGAACTGGTCCCTGGTGGGCAGCACAGACAGCAGAGCAGAGCCTGGGCTGGCCTGGCCATGCCACTGCTTCTCCTGCCACACAGCTCCTCTCTGAAGGCGATGATGATGTCCTGCAGGCTGACAATGGGCTTCAAGCGCCACGTGCACTCCTGCTGCAAAATCCCCAAATTTAAAATACTTGCATTGCTCTGGCACCAGTGGCCTCATTAAAGTCGTGGAAATCCCCAAGAACAGGACAACTTTAATTAAAGTTATTACCATTTCTTCTGCTGGTTGGCCGTCCCAAGCCCAGGAGCTCTGTTATATTGAACAGTCTGCTGTCGGTAACAGTGCCGATCCTTTCCCAGGCCTGGCTGCTGTTCCTTCTATGCTGCCATTTGAAATCATCAGGAAACAAAAATAATCATAAGCTTAAAAAAGCTAAAGCAGACAGGCTGTTTCAGATTATTTCAGTATGTGTGTTGCTGCAACAGCCGAATGTTCCTGTTAAAACCATAGTCTGATTTCCCCCCCTGCAAATCAGGTTATAAACAAAAGGATTAGACACAGAAAAACTCGGGGAGAGAATTTAGATCTGGGTTCAAACAGGCTAAGAAATCATGGAAACACTTTGGTTTGAGGCCTTCTCTATTTTAATAATAATTTTCCTAAATATATGTATCCTTGATGTATTTCTGTAACAGGGATTAACTGGGTGGTTTAGTAGAAAATAGGAAAGGAGGTTGTTATTTTACAATTCAATTTAGAGGAATCTGCAGGTTGGGATCAGTAGGGAAAGTAAGCACAGCTGCATTTCTTGTAATTTCCCCATTAGAACATACTACTTTCCACACTGCTGCTCCCTCATTTTCCATGTGTTTGTAGGTGTTGTTCTCATATGTGGATCCAGTAGCCCGGAGAGCTTGACAAGAGTGAGTCTGTTTTTCACTTCTCACTTAATTCAGACACACCTTCAGCTTGTGTTTGCTGATCTTCCCGTCAAATGGTAAAACCCTGCTGCTAAAATGACATTATTACATGTTTGTCATCTTGTCAAGTGTATTGCAGGAGAAGAAACTCAATATATTGTGCGCTTCTAAAACTGCACCTAAAAGGGGCTCCAAGAGAACCAGAGAGGGACTTTGGCCAGGGCAGGGAGTGACAGGGCAAGGGGGAATGGGTTCCCACTGCCAGAAGACAGGGATAGATGGGATATTGGGAAGGAATCCTTCCTTGGGAGGGTGGGCAGGCCCTGGCACAGGGTGCCCAGAGAAGCTGTGGCTGCCCCTGGATCCCTGGGAGTGTCCAAGGCCAGGTTGGACTGGACTTGGAGCAACCTGGGCAGCTGGAAGGTGCCCTGCCCATGGCAGGATGTGGCACTGGATGGGCTTTATGGTTCCTTCCAACCCAACCCATTCTGGGATTCTGTGAATTTGGCCACCCTAGAGGTGCTTTCCAATCTTTGCTTTACAACAAAGTTTCAAAATAGGGCACAACTTTCCACCTCCAGGGACACGGAGCTGGTGTGGGGCAGGAAAACAGTGGCACTGCAGGACCTGCACCTCCAAAGCCTGGCCATCCCCCTGCTGCAGCATCTCCCCTTGGGGCTCTTCCTCCCAGACACAACTCCCTCCTCCTCAATCCCCTTCAATGCAGGTTTTCAAAGCAGCAAACAGCTGAAACCTTGAAATGGCTTAAACTCTTCAACTATCCAACGTGTTAAAACATTTACTGGGAAAATATCAGAGCTGCTGTGCATGCACTGAGCATTTCCTCACCCATGGTATTACATTTTGAAGTGCTGGATTTCCTCTTTGAGGGAAAGATTTATTCAACTCACTCCTTTGCACATACCAGAACTCTCAAAACGAGGGGTTTTTCTCTTCTCACTAAACAGAGTCTCTAAATGTAGCAGATGATTGAAATAAATAAATAAGTGGAAGCTTTTCAAATATTTTAATTAACATTGCCACGACACGTTTGATCTGGCCATACCTCTAAGATTCTAATCTGAATAATCATCAAATCTCCCAAGGCTTGCAAAGGGATATTATTGAAAACATTGTAGGAAGGCAGAAATGCATACAATAAATGCAATTATGATTTAATACCCTACTGCTTGGTACTATCACCTGCCCATTCATAACTGTGGTACTCAGCTGGGATATCCAGTGATATCTTTTCCAGATATTATCACTTCGAGTGCATATAAAATCAGGTGGAGGCATCTATTCCCTCCTTGACAACCAGTTATCTAACCCTACCTGCTCATCCATGTTTTAGCTAGGTATTTCCAAATCCATTTTCGAAGCACAAGATTTATTTCCAAAGACTAGCAACCCCCCAAACAACCTGCACACTGGCTTTTTTTTTTTTGTTTAAAGAAACCCCTAATTTTAATCAGCTTGTTCTAACTCCAGCCATTTCAGCAGCAGCACAAGCCCAATGCCAGCAATATCTTTCCAGCAGGAGCATCCTCAGCCCAGAGACCTGTTGGTGTGCAGACCCAGCTCCTCTGCCCGAGGGTTTGATTTCTTTGCACAGTGTTCTGCTTGTCCTGCGTGGGGCACAGCTGCCTCTTGAAGCCCCACAGCGAAGGCTTCAGGGATTTCCCAACCATAAAGCTGAAATCTCTTTCCTGGTTAGAATTCAGCAGCACTGGAACATTTAGCAGATCTTTTTCCCTTCTCCCAACTTTCCAGGGGCTGCTTTTATCAGCATGGAGTGGCAATCAACACGTATTTGCTCATGTATTTATATAAGTCAGCTGTATGAGTCCTCATTATTTGCAATTCTTCCTTTAAAGCCCCTTTGCTTTCTTTGTCTTCAGCAAGGAAATTCTGGGTATAGCTGAGTGTGGAAAATATTTCTGGGTGTCCAATAAACACATAGGTATTACCACAGGTATTTCATTGATAGCTGAGCGAATTCTTTATGTAACTCCTTATTTCAGCCACAGAATTATTTGATGTTGGCATGATGGTATTAGATAAGTTATCTACAAAAAAAACCAAAAAAACAAGGATTGCCATTTGTATCTCTGCACTTCAAATGACAGTTTCCCACTGGAAGATAAATTCTAATCCTACTGGATTCTTAAGAAAATTAGATAGTCTGTAGACTTTTGAATGAGATCCAAGATAATTAAGCTGGGAATGGACAGAATGGCCTTTCTAGAAGTGTGAGGAAGGGTCATTCTTATTCAAAATGAACAGAACAATCATGGGCTACTTTGAATGGCCAAAGGCATTTGACTTCAGAGCCAAGAGAGTTCCCGTATTTTATCACAACCGAGTATTTCCCACCCTGTGAGTGGCACTCACTCTTAAAGCAGGTGCGTGAATACGAAGGAAACCTTTTTCTCTGGACTAATTTTGGTTTTGTCTGTTTGGAGTTTTTTGTGTTTTGTTTTGGTTTTGGTTTTTTTTGGTTTGTTTTTTTGTTTGTTTGGGGGGGTTTGGTCCTTTTTTTGTTTGTTTGTTTGTTTTTTTGTGTGGGTGTGTGTGTGTTTGTTTTGTGAGTTTTTTGTTTTTGTTTGTTTTGTTTTGTTTTTTAATAAGAAAGATCCTGGAAAATTGCTCAAGGGTTTGGAAAACACCAGAAGAGAAAATTCAAGTGAAAAGACCCCAGTGGGCAGGGTGCTGGTGGGGATCCAATGTTTTCCCACACTGGAAAGGCACGGGCTCTGCTGCAGGTGCTGTCCCACCCCAGAGCACACGTGGGGACAAGGGGTCACAGCAAGGCACAACACGGTGCTGCAGTAACCCACTGGCCCTCTCTCCTTGGATTCATCATCTCCCATGGTTTCAGTGCTGAAAGCAGCCAAAAAAACCAGGGGGGATGGTGTGGAGTGAGAGCAGAGTCACGACAGTGACCCCAAGCCACCTATTCCCAGGGGCAGGATCTCACTTCCATCCCTGATGGGACAGCTTTGCCCCTCCAGCAATGTTTTCCCAGGGGAAAAGGTGCAAAAACGCACTATCCTTGAGAAAAGCCTGGAGAATTTAATTTTCAGGAGTCACAATTTGATTTATTTAGTGCTGCTTTTCTCAGCCAGCTGATTGTGACTCTGAAGGGTCGTGAAAGGCAATTAGAAGACGCAAGGCACTTAAAATCTTATTATCTCCTAAAATAAAATAAAAAGTCTAAATCCTCATTCCACTTATGCCATAATCCCCCAAGGTCACACCTGCAACCTTCCAAAACACACAACTGCACCAGAGAATTTAGAATTATCTCACGGATTTGAAGGGGGTTCATTTCACTGCAAAGGGAAGAGGGTCTTTAACATGTTATACATTAAATAAATGCCCACTCGACTGGAAAAAGTGAAAAAATACTGAATTAGTCATTCAATAAATGTGCAAATTATGCATTACTTTATCTTCCCTCCTCATCTCATTGACTTGCCTCATCAAATAGTTAAATACAGTGCTTCCATATTTCTATATCAAGCCACACATTTATTTTTTTTTTTTTTTTTTTAACAATACCCAATTCAGAAGAGCACTTTGGCACCTCTCTGGACCCCACTGTCTCCAACTTAATGGGCATTAACTGTCCCAGCTGAGTTTCTAGACTAAAATCCATTGATCTGTGTCAGTCAGGATCTTGAAAACTGAAGGCCTGAGGTTTAAAAACCCAGTCTGCTATAATGTTAATATGCATTAAAATAAGCTGGAAGCCTTCACTGGACTGGGGTTCAGGCTCTGAAAACCCCAACACCAGCTCAATGTCATCCAAGCAGACCTCAGAATAAACCTAAATATTTCCTTGGGCAAGATAAAAACCTTGAGATGGCAATTATGATATTATTGTTATTATTATCATTTATCTTTGTGATTGTTGTTGTTGTTGTTATTATAGAATCCATTCAGTGGACTATCCCTCCTGGGGCTGCAGTTTGGGATTTTTATTTTCCAGGCAGGGCAAACTCCAAAGACAGTGAGAGAAAGATGAGCTGGTGAAAGCTCAGTGAAGGGAGTCAGGTGAGTGGATTTATTCCTCATACTTCCCTTGTTTGCTGTTACCTGTGGAAAACGTGGAACTCAGCTGGGCTAGAATTATAAGACAACACTGAGTGGCCTGAAAGTCCCTGAGGCAAAACACCCCGAGGAGGGGAAGAATCCTTTGGGGTGGGATGTGGGGTTGCAAGAAGGATAAATGGGATTAGAGGAGAAGTGGAGTGGAATATTAAGAAGGAATTATTCCCAGCAGCAAGATGTGCTGAACTAAAATGCTGTCCCAAAGGAAGGGATGGAAACGGTGCCGTTCCATGTCTCCAGTGTCAGATTTGGCAAAGTGTTAGAAACACAGTGTGGGGAACAGTTTGACATCTGCAGGGAGGTGTGAGGACATCCTAAAAAAAATCCCACACAATCCCTGAACTTTCTGACTGACTGGGCTTTTTTGCAAGGAATATGGATACAGTCCCCATATCCTACACTGCAGTATCTGCATGTGCACGTGGCAGATCACAGTAGCTGTGCAGACTTAAATTCAAACACTATAATTAATTTTATTTTTTTTTAAGATGCAGAAAATTCCCATACACTGAGTGAGGTTAAAAAAATTAGAGTATATTTGTTCAATGTTCCTCAAGAAATGCTTCTCCGTAGAGGCCAGTGTCATAATTAAAACTACTTTATCCGATCCCCGGAGATCTTTCCACACATAGTTCCTATCCCAAGGCAGTTTCAAGTATAAACTAATTCAAAGTAAATCTGCCAGGAGGAAAACTGGAATGGTGCTCCTGATCAGATCCCAGTGGGACAGGTTGAGTCTGACTCCAGCTGTGTCAGCTCCTTGCAGAAAACAGGGATGAGAAAAAGCAGGTTTGGCATTGCAGGGGTTAGCAGCAGCTGGGCAGGCTGAAGGAGGCATCTCACCCTCTGATGAGGTGTCCAGAGCCTAAGGAATAGAAGAATGAAGTCTGGCCTTTATTAAATCCCCAGTCGTGGCTTTTAACGTGATCAGCCCATTTCCTCGATTGCCTGACTCTTAGTCAGCACCGTCACATCCCATTTGGGTGCTCGCACAGAAAGCAGGAGGCTCAGCTGAAGCTTTGCAGCTCCTTTCTCCTGCCACTGCTGACAACTTGGCTAATATTTCTTAGTGCTTCTAACAATGCAACACTCTCTCCAATTCACTCGTTTTAGGCTGACTTCATTAGTGCCTTCCCAAAGCAGCATTTTTCTTATTGAAGTCCATAATTACATTGCCATTGTAACTGCAGGTTTGCCAGCCTTGCAATGGGCTGTGTGAGGACAAGGCTTCGAAGGCCTTGGCATGGAGTTGGTGACCATCTCACCACCCCAACCTGCATGTCCAGAGGGGACAAGTGAAATGCCTGCAAGTCTTCTGTATGAACCAAGCACCAAGAACCAAGCAGGAGCCTGGCTTGGTGCCCTGGGGAGATGACGTTCAACTTGGTCATCACCCTAAAGAGGTGCCCCTTTAACTCTCCTGACAGGCCAAGTACAAAGGATACTCAATGATAGGGACCACCCAGACGTGCAGGGAGGAGCAGGTGTGATTCTGAGTATGGTCAGACTTGTCACAAGACTCAGATTCAAATAAGGTTAAGAGAAACCAAAGGCAGCAGAGACAAAAAGCTATGGAATGACAATATGAACCTTGCAAAGGAGGTGCCCTCATCAGCAGGTACAGCCAACAGAAGCCTTGAAGCTTTTCCTGCTCGAACCAAAACTCCCCCAGTCTTCAAGCAAGACCAGGGGCAATACTTCAGTCCCAGTCAGTTATGTCACTTTTGTTCATATCAAATCTTATCGAGTTTGGAATGACTGAAGACCCAACCCACAGAAGTGTTTGTTTAGATGTATGAATAATAAATGCTGGATAATGTAAATGATATCTATTCCACTGACCCTTTCCAGACAACGTGAACTGGTGAGCTTTGGCACCAGCTCGTGTCAGACTTGCTGATGGCAACACTGGCAATGTCTTGTCCTTGTACTGGAGGACGTTCCATGAGAACAGAGCCCCTCAGCTGGTGCAGAAAGATTAGGAGAAGGCATGGAGTAAAGAAAGATTTGAAAAAACCCTTGAAAATGGCTGGAGATTTAGTACTGTAATATACATATATATACATATATATATATATATGCATACACTGAGGAAAGTGAACAGACATGGCTTCGTTACACAGCTCAGTGCACTCAGCCATGGATATGCAATCCCTATTCCCTGGCCACAGTCACTATCTCATCAGTGACTCCTGTCCAGGAAAGCCAATAAAATAAGGATGTGTGTTGCCAAGGTGAAGTTTTAAGAGTTGCAATTTTAAATTTCCTATTAGGGATAAAGTAAGATTTATGGATGATATACTGATTTATAAACATGTTCAGACAGTAAGTATTTTTGGCTTTAGGCTGGAATCAGAAAGCTCTGTTTAAAGGAAGGTTTTTAAAGGTTTTGTGGTACATAAAATAAATCCAACTTACACTTCCAAAGATCCATCTGGCTGTATAAAAGATGACGACAGTGACATTGGGAAAAAAAAAATTGCTTATATCTACAATGCTCCATTATTTTCTCATTAACTGGAGTTTTAAAAGGAATCATGTTAGTGCCTCCAGAGGACCAGCTAAATAAACAAGAGCTATAAATTTATCTGTGCATTAAAATGAACGCTATGGTAACAGGTTTGATTGCTTTGGCTGCAATTTCCAAACCTAAAGGGTGTATTATCCCGAGATAATCTCACCCCTGGGTCCATATATAGAGTATATCTCATACCTCTAATCCTGGGAGACGGTGCCTGGGTAACATCAGCCCCTCTGCCATTGTCACAGCACAACTCCAACGTGCCTCTTCCAGCTGCAGCCAACACATGAGTTAAGTGATTGTATTTAGATCACTGTGAATCATTAGTTTATGTCTGGGGAGCGTGCAAAGATTTATTTCCTTGGACAGCAGGAAGAGTTTTCCTTGCAAGAGCACTCGGTGGAGCAGGGAGATTGCCATCCTTTGAGGTGCCCAGGGCTTGGCAAGGCAGAGCTGTAGAGGAGCCATCTGCTGCAAAGCTGTGCAGCCTTGGAGGCCAGTTCTGTGCCAGTGATGGAGAGGCAGTGCCTTGGGTACCTCACAGGCTGCACTTGAAGGTCTTCACAAGAGAGAACTCCACAGTTCTTAGAATTGTGGATTATCTTGAGCTAGAAGGGACACACAGAGGTCATCAAGTCCAACTCCTGGCTCTGCACAGGACCAAAAATCCCACCATGTGCCTGAGAGCATTATCCAAATGCTTCTTGAAGTTTGAGTTGCAAACCACCCAACATAAAATCCTTTGGTCATGTCTTGGCATTCCAAGTCTTGCTGAAGTCCCTCTGAACCCACCATGGCATGGACATAACATCAGGCTGCTCAAGTTTTCCAAACACCTGGGAGCAACTCAAGTCAAGATGGTCTTCCAAGAGGCTGGGGAGTGTGGTCTTTTAGAGTCCTATGGATATAGATCTACTGGGAAGATTAGGATGACTTCAGCCTACATCAGTAACTTTCAGGTCCTCACAGCAATCCCACTGAAAATCCCATTGAAATCTGACCTGCACGTTGTGAGGGATCCTCTGTGCTTTGGACACTCTGATAGGTGTCTGTGGTGGACCAGTGATTGGACATGGCTTTGCTCACCAGAAGGACGAGGAGACAGGATCCAGTTCTGCAGCTGAGGCGACGCCTGAAAGGTCCACATCCCATCACCCACAAAACAAAAATCTTGGAAGCTGAAGGCACTCTCCATTCTCCAAGCCTGAGCCTTTCAGCAGCCAAACCTCTCTCAGAAGAATCTCAAGTCATACAAAAAGCTGAAGGAAACCAACATCTCAGCATATTCATGTCATCCCTTGAATTAGGCAGCAAAGCAGCACCAGCCCTTTTTCCTGCTTTTTTTCCTGCTTTTTCCCCTCAGCCACAGCTGTCCTCACACTGCTTATTGCAAAACTATTATTCCCTATTAGTCTTTGTCCTGGATCAGCTGCAACACACTGGGGAGTGATTTACAGGTGGACGCGGTGAGACCTCATTAAAAGAAAATGCCATTGCTTTTCAACATCTCCAACAAATCCTCCGGGTTAGCAAAGACCCCCTCGAGGTCCCAGTCAGCTGTTGAATGGATTTTACACACAGTTCTCGGGATAAACTCTTCTGAACCCGCCTTCACTTGTCACTTCTGTTGAGCCACTTTGGAACGGCAGAAGCTCCTACATCTTCAAGCCAGGTGTTGAAAGAGTCCCTGCTATTATCACTGCGTTGTCAGTTAATAAGTGACGATGGGGACACAAATGGCTGGTTCCTGTGTACAGCTTGTCATTTGTGCTCCAATTTAACACTGCCAGAGGAATCTTTGGAGCGAGGGCTGAAGAAATGTATGTCTTCTGGGAACAGGCTCCGTTAAAAAAGACATCCATGTTTAATTCCGCTTAATCCTTTCTAACTTAAATGTGCTCATAAAAAAAATAAGACAGAGCGTGTACACGTGTACATTAAGGACTTTGGAACTTAAAAGGCCTTCAGCAGGATGAGAAAGGAGGCTTGGACATGCTGCTACCAAAGTCTGGCTTAGGGAGGGAATCAGCAGCTTTGGCTCACAACTCAGAGGCAAAGCCCACGAAAGAAGGGGGTAGTTTGTGTACACGTTTCCTCTGCTCTGAACACAACCTCACATTATTCCAGTGCCTTGTTGCATTGTGGTTTCTTTGTTCTTGACTTTGTGTGGGTTAAAATCAGTGACTCGCTGGTATTTTTCCCCAGAAAATGTGTTTATAGAAGTGGTTTTTGCACCTCTTGTGAAAAAAAAAAATAAAAGAAAAATTTTAAAAATAGGCATGAAAAGGAATTGCTTATTACACCGGGGTGAGACAAGTGTTTGCACTTTGCCTTTTCCATGTTCCTGGGCTTTTCAGGGCTGTTAAATACCTTCTGCAGGAAATCCCTTTCCCTTATACACACTGGGTATATTTTGCCTCTTACAACATATTACACAGCCCATGTAAGAAAAGTAGATGAATTATTGATTGTGTCCAGGGGAGAACAGGGGGAACAGAGAGAATATTCCACGGTGTGATGAAATACCTCCTGTTTCAGTGGATGTCTGGGCAAGCAGCTCTCTGAGAACCCCTGTGCTTTGTGGCTCAGCACACATCAGGTTGATCTCGGGTAATTTCTTGCTCACTGTGGTTGCCTCATCCAGGTTTTGAGCCTAAACTGATACAAAAGCCCCTACAAATTATTTAAGTGAGAAGATCTGCTCTGTCTTTTAAATGGGAACTGCAATTCCTCCCTTGTTGCCTCCAGGAGATAAGGGGATCCAGGTTTCCCTGCTTCATTTTGACCTCTTTGCAAGATTCATTGGCTGAATTTTCAGCTTTCCACCCCCCACCCCCCCCTTAATTATTCCTTTTGACCAGGAAGGGAGTCCCTGTTTTTCCACACCAGTTTGTATTTTCCCACCTCAGCTAATTTCGTTAGTTTGCATAAACATGAGCTCGTTCCTGCATGACTTGAGGGCGTTTTCTCTAAATATTGCCTTTAACTGACCACAGGTAGATTATCTGGCAAGTCACAAAGTCAAGGAAAGCAAAAAGTTACCTGTGAGATAAGGATCTTCCTCTTCCAAAACATGCCTTTTTCTACCTTGTTAGAGTTTCTTCTGTTTTTTGTGGACGAGGGTCAAAGCCTGCTTTGTCCAACAGCTCAGGCTTTGTGCTTTGTTTTGTGTCAGCTTCATGCTATTGGTTCTATTCTTTTGACTGAAGTGGAACATCAAACTGAAAATCACTCCCTCATCTATTACAGCGTGAGTCAGGGAAAAAAAAAATCTTTCCACTTTTTAGGGAATAATTGGGCAATGCTGTAACAGGACCTCCTGAGAAAATCCTGGTAACTGGCTTTCAGAGCAGAAAGGGGAAAATGGCTTCATGAAAGCCTTTAAACAGTTGTATCTGCAGCCTTCAGGTGAACAAATTTCATGTGGGCAGCAAGGAATAAATCAAGTACTTACATAATTTCCTTACTCTGTATTGTTCCTGTCCCAAGCTCTACAATTTTGCATATCGTTTCGAGCCTTTCAAAACTAGAAGTTATTTTTATACTCTAAGAAGTAGCTTCCACATAAATAGTTGTTGCTAATGTATTATAAACTAGGATTAGCTTAATTAGGGACTTCGCAAGAAAGTAATGACTATTTAAGCCCTGAAAACAAGCTAATTATTTTGTATCACATTGTTGCTAACGCTGTCTTCAGTTCCTCTTAAGGTGACTGTTCAAAAAGATGTGTGGCAGACATGCTAATTAACAGATTTCTTGTCATCATGCTACCACTTTTTATAATATATTAAAAGTCCTCTTTTATGTAACACCTCACATATATATCCATTGCTGCTCAGGTTATTTGACAGTCTGATTTGGTGCTTTTTTAAGCTTACATCCCCATCAAAGTAGCTGGGAGAGTGCACAAGATCCAGCAGTGATTCCTCCCCAAGGCTCTGCTGAAAAAGCCAATATTTTCATTCTTTGTGCCATACAGTTTTCATAAATTCCTCCTGTTTAATTTCATCCTAATCCATTTGACACTGTTAAATAAATCCAAATTAATAAGCAGAATTTGAGGATCTAAGCTCCTTAGAGGCAAGACCCCTTCAACAGCATCAGATGCCCCTCTGGAGCATCCCTTCCCAACAGTCCTTATCCTGCCATTCCCCATGGCTCACTGTTCTTGCAGCTTATGTGAAATACCAGGAATCAGGAGTGGAAGGCCCAGAATTATTCATGTTCCGTATAATGCAATGAAATGTAACTTATGGCAGCTTTCTGCACCTAATGTGTTTGAAAGCACATGGAATAGCCAGCATTTAATTCTTACCTGCACTTTCCCCTTTCCTGTGTATAATGGTTGCCTTTTCTTTAAAACCACCT
Organism: Formicarius rufipectus; assembly: GCA_013399695.1. Classification (NCBI taxonomy): domain Eukaryota; kingdom Metazoa; phylum Chordata; class Aves; order Passeriformes; family Formicariidae; genus Formicarius; species Formicarius rufipectus. The sequence continues at coordinate 430,715 of VXAU01001357.1, forward strand.
TTTACATTTCAGTTCCTCTGTTCTCCCCTTCCACACTCAGTATTTCCTCACTGCTGCAGCCTCACACTGTCAGTACATCCCATCCCTTCAAGAACTTCACATGCACACATCCACACCACATCCACATTCCAAGATCTCACTGCTGTATTTGCAATTAATGACTCAATTTATCCTGACACACCAACTCTTACAAAGTGACGACAAACGATTCCTGATTAGAGAGCTGATTTCCATAAAAGAGCACTGGAATTGAAGCAGATGAATTCTCATCTCCACTTTTAGCTGGCACTGCCTCTGGCTCATCCTAAATTTCCCCTGATGTTAGCCCATGGAAATAACTGCAGCCCTGCCTTGAGAAAGCCACGAAACTGATAAATGTAGAGGTGCAGAACTCCAAGGTGAATAATTGCAATAAATACAAATATCTCTGTTGCACGCTGAGCGACGCACGCACACGTGCCCTGCTGCAAACCAAAGGGCTGACAGACAACGACTGCACTATTATTAAACATCCAGGCAGTTTCTGCTGCCAGGTATTGTCAAATCCCAATTATTGAGATTCATCAGGGAGCTGGTGCCTTTGAAAGACCTCCTGTGAACGCCCTAGATGGAGGCTCTGCTGCAAGGACCACGCGTCTTGCTGCTCCACAGCACGCCCGCGCCGGCTTCCTTTCCATCTTGAATTTCCCATGGTGTCATCTTATCTAATCATTGCCTGGTAATGCTGGCTCCATAAGAAATCTTCCATAGAAAATGAGAGTTCATACATCTGTCTCCTGCTGAAAATGCTCATGAATAATGGCACCAGTCAGCACAAAAGCAACGAGCGGCTCTGGCTCTGTGTGAAAGGCAGAAGGCTCTGAAGGGGGAGAAAGTCCATTTTTATTTGAATTTCTTAGATTGCTCCATGCACTTGAAGGAACGTGAAGGGGTGGGAGGGGGTCACAATGAATATTTCTTCTGACATTTACACCTTCTGTGACAGGATGAGCACAGTGACAGCCCTTCTTTTGTACCCCTGAAGTAAACCTCTGAGGGTGAGAGCCCCTGAGCACCCCGTGGTGAAGTTCACCCCGTGTGTGTGTGCAAGTAGTCAGCTCCACACACAGGCACTACACTCCTATTTCCCCCTGACATTCCCAGCAACTGAATGGCATTGTCATTTATTGCTGTCATATAACTGGAGGGTTGTTAATTTGATGTTCAATGCTTTGATCATAGAGCAGATCCTGGCCTTCATTTATATCAAGTATCAGCATCAGCTTCCTCCTCAAGCTGTCTCAGCCCACTGGGGAGCTCTGGCAGACCCCCTCAGCTATGGACCCTCCTGAGCTGCTTCTGCCTGATAAAACAATTTATTTTCTTAAGTCTCTTATTGACACTGTGATCCCAAGAGCATAGTATGAGTTAAATATTTGCTTATTATAATTGCACATTTCACATGCTGGAAGCAGTTTCTGTATTATATTGCTGGGATGATATTCTGCATCGTGGAACTCTCTTTAATAAGGAATCAAATTCAATCAGACTTGAGAACTATTCATGTGAATGACTACCATTACTTGGGATCATCTGTAATGCAATAAACTGAGTGTTTGATATAATGCTGTTATATTAAGGATATGCATAACCCATTTGTTATCCATCATTTGAATCACAGAAACGGTGTGATTGAAATTAATTACATTTTAGGGTATGTCTGAATTACAGATAATAGAAAAAAATCAGTTTAAACGTGGTCTTTGGAGAAAAAAAAAAAAAACAGATGTGATGCTGTGATCTCTTTTGTAAAACAGCTTTTCTTAAGGAGCTATGCACATCTCCTCAAAGGTTTGCTCACTGCCTAAATGTTTTCCATGGCAATGCTGGCTAAAGGATGTGGCCTTTCAAAGAAATATTACATGGTATGAAAAGTATTACATCAGCTCTCAAGATGGAAAACTGAAAAGGACTTAGAAAAATAAAAGCATTTCCAAGTCAAATATTTTATATGAAGTGGTGCCCATGGGAACTTTCTTCATAAATACATAAAAGCAGCTTTTGGGGAATGCCCATAATTGCTGCATTACATATTCTCGCACTTGGCAAACTGATGCCTGCATTTGAAAATAAATCAAATTGGGCTTTTTCAAGCAACAGGGACAGGCAGGAAATAAGTTTGTGTTGGGTTACAGTATGTACATGTACATCAGTAGCTTTTAGGTCTTTAATAAGTTCAATGAGAATGACATTTGTCTCCCAAGCACAACTACATCCCAAATGGGACTCAAGGCCCTTGCACAGGACGTGGATCTGCCACTGAACTGCATCTTTATGAGATATATATAGCTATATAGATATATATATGTATGTATATATAGATCCCCAAGGGATGCAGAGTGAGGGATCACGAGGTGAGCCAGGCAGTGGAAGTGGAGCTGGAAGCTCAGCCCTGAAGGGAACAAGCAGCCAGCACGTCCCAGTCTTATGGGAGGGGAAGGAAAAGAAAAGAAAGGAGCCACAGGGATAGAGGTCAAGTCCTGTGACCCCAGAGGAGGAGCAGGAATAGCCTGGGCAGAACTGAAAGAGCTCCTGAATAATGGGCAGGGAGCACATCAGGCACAGAACAGGAGTTACTTCAAAGGAAACCCTCTCTTCTCATCATGACAAAAGGTTTCCTCATGAGTGGAGCTGGAGCAGACCTCCAAAGAGGAGCTGTGGGAGCTGATGGATGGGGCCTGAATCCTGGGCAGGAGGTCACCTCCAGCAGCAGCTCCTGGCTGCTGGTGACCTGCCCCCAGCCCTACCACGCTCTCCACGCTGCCAACAGGAGCATCCTTGGTGTCTGCTCCTCACAAAGCTCACTTGGAGTGCCCCACATAAGGAATATTTAGCTCCAAAAAAGGAGTGTTAGGGTTGTATCAACCCCAACAACACTTTGCCTCAGAGGTGGTGACTATTAGTCACATGTGGACAGTGACTGGGGGCTTGTGAGCTAATCCTGCACCTTTGAAATATCCAATTGGATTTACCCAATGGTTTCTGACCCGTCTTGGGAAAGGCTCTGTGAGTACTTAGCATTTTCTCCCACTAATCCAGCACATCTAAGACATGTGGCTCCCTTTAAACTGGTTTTCAGACAGGATTTATTGATCTTGCTGCTGTTCCTTCCTTGAGTTACTTACACAAACCCAAACCAGAAAGAAAAATGAGTTTCCTGTTTGTACTGACATCCTGGAAGAGTTTAAAAGTGCTGTGAAATAGTTTTGTTAGTAATTCTTCCCTCCTTCTTCTAAATCTTCTCAGTTTTGGTAATTGTCCCCCAGGCTGATGTGGTTAATCCCAGTGCAGGTGCCAGGATTCTCTGATCACAGGCAAGGTTAAGGTTTCCCACTGAATCTTCCAAAAAATTACATGCAGGTCAAACATTAGTGAGAATTCTGTGAAAGTTGAGAAGAAGTTTTGAAAGCCACTGAAAAAAAATGACTATTGACAACCAGCATAATTCATGCTATATTTGCTTACAGATCTGTTTTATACATAGACAAGAAATTTCAAACTCATTTATTGGCTTTAGTGACATGAGCAACCAAGGGCATGATTTAAAACGATTTGTCATCTGGTATTAGATTATAAAAAGTTTAATTAATTTTTCATTAGCCACAGCTAATGATGGGCTTGTTAACAATCTTGAGGTGAAGCCAAGAGCTATTAGCTATATTAAGGGCCAGTTTTGAGTAAATTACTCCTTTTATAGTCCCCAAAATGAATTATAATGTTATTTTCTCCTTTCAGAAAACTGTTTCAAGCTATATAGATATACTAAAATCTATACAGAAGACAGGCTTTGAGGGAAACTGATCATGTAATAATAATTATTGGCCAATTTTTGCACCAATTAAAATTAGATCAAACTTCTTGAGGATTATTCTAAAAGACAGCCTTGTGAAATTTGTTCTTCTGCTTAAAAACACCAACATTTGGTTTATCAGATAGCAAAGGACTGCACTAGAATGGATGATTATTTGGAGAAACTTCTTTGCTGCCACCAGACTTGTGCCTGCTGTCTCAACTGTCTGGCTTCCTCAAATGAGGCTTTGAACTGCAAATCTAATTGAAAATATAATTTAATTGGCAAATGGGTGTGTCCTGCTCTGTGGCCCCTGCTGGGTGGGAAGGCTGAGCATGGCAGAGGCTGTTGTGTTCTGATCCATGACTCAGAGAACTTGCAAAAGAATAAGAGATACGGTATGAGCAATTGACGTGGAAAAAGGCGGGGGGAAAGGAAAATCGACATTATTTTTCTAGCAAACCTTCTTCTGAGTTTCAGATAGAGGGAATACATTAAAAATAAAACTGAACTTTTAAAAATAAGTGTCTAAACATAGAGTGCTGCAAGATTAATAGTCTTAAAGCTTCTTTTGAACAGGTGAGAGGACCAGGCCCATTGAAATCCCTCAAAAACGTGCTCAGTAACTCCAATCCCTGTGGGTTTGAACAGTGTAGAAACCTCAATTTTTAGCCTCAATTTTAGCAACCTTTGACCAGAATCTACAATTGAGAGAAATGTATTTCACTGCTGTAAACAGCTACATGAGATTATTGGTGCAGAGCAGTGGCTGCCCCATCCCTGGGGGTGTCCAAGGCCAAGTTGGACAGGGCTTGGAGCAGCCTGGGCTGGTGGAAGGTGTCCCTGTCCATGGCAGGGGTGGGACTGGATGATCTTCGAGGTCCCTTCCAACCCAAACCATTCCATGACTTTATGATACCAAGAAGACATGCAGCAATACGAGGATGCACAAAGACAGATCTTCCAGTTTCTCTGGATTTCTGTGCCTGGGAATGACCTAAACAAGCTCTTCCAGCTCAGAGCAGGTGTGCCCAACACACAGCACGTCCCTGTCCAAGCTCATCCTGGAAAGGCAGCATTTCACTGAGAGCAAGAACAGGGACTTTAAAAGCATAAAGAGAAGTGTAAGACCCTCTAAATGTCTTGCCTGAGGCAATCTGTTTCCTTTCACAGGGTTGTTCCTGAAACGGGGCTGTGAGGATTGTTCTCAGCACTTCCCATGCGATGAGGGCACAGTTCTCACCCCAGATCCCTGCAGAGAACCCAGAAGCACTGGGGGCTGCCTTGGCCCCACCACATGGCCCAGTCTCTGCCCTTCCCATGGGATCACGCAGCCATCCATCCCGACCTCTGCAGACCCCACCACGGGCTCTTCTCAATCCACAGTTCAGATCCTGCATCTCTCCAGCAGTTCTGTTACCACACCCCAGCCCAAAACTAAGGTCAGGAGCCACACGAGTCCCTGTTGATGCACTGCAGGAGCCTGGACCACCAGGGGTGGTGTCCCATCAGTGGCAGGACATCCCCCTGCCCCACTGCCTCCAGAAGGCTTCCACTCCACTCACTGTGAGCCAAACCTGTGTGTTCTAAACTGGGATGCCAAAATCAAGGCAGACACAGGGAGGAAGGAGGGCTTGATTGTAAAATAACAAATAGAATTATTTATTTTCTTAATATAAATCCATTTAAACAAACTTCACTTAACGGATGCTTAGATTTGCTACCGAAACCACCACATTCAAGTTCTACTGAAATGATTAAATATATTTCTCCATCTTCCCCTTGATTTTTTTGACCTAATAAAACCAATGTGTATATATATGTTTGGTCAATATAAACACATAGTCAACCTAAATTGTAAGGCACAAAGACACAGTTTGCTTCTCGGTATAGTCACCTTCACAGCCATGTGGTGGTGCAGCCAAAGAGGGTGAGCAGAAGGAGCAGGAGTTGAGGTGCACCAGTCACCACGACCCTGGACTGTCTCTGTGCTTGATGTTACAGCCTTAATAACCCTCCTGTAACTCAGGACTTGGGCAGGAGTTAAAGTGTTGATAGAACTGTGCAATGTGAGAGCAAAGTCCTGATGACCTGTCTTATGAAAATTATAGGCTTTTAGTCCTTCTGTTGGCAACAGAGGTGTCTGTCTGCCATTTGTTAATCAGTCTTGACTGCATTGTGTAAAGAAAGAAAGAAATTGCAGATTTCACAGCCAAGCAGAAATAGGGGGAACCTCCTGGTTCCACACTATGCTCTCCTGGATCTGTAAAAGGGAAAGTAGGGCACATCACCTCTGCAAGAGCAACAGATCCTCACCCTCCATGTCTCGTCTCAGGTCACTGTCTCCACATTTCCTCATCTCTCTGCATTCCCACAGCTTACATGGCCCAGCAGGAAGTTTATCCTGGTCCAGAGAAGTAAATTCCACAACTCTGAAAAATTGGGGATCTGGCTGCTTGAGGGAGAAAATGCTGAAGTTCTGGTGAAAATAACTTCCAGCTGGTTCTAATGAAGTGATGTTCTGTCCAACACTGCTGGGCAGAAGCTGTGCCTCTGTGTCCATTCAGGGAACATAAGGACGCTACACTCCAGCACAGATGTCGGACACAAACTAGTACAATATCCTCGGGGAGGGGGAAATCATTTTATGACCTATAAACCACATAAAGGAGCAAAACCAGAGCCAATTCCAGATGAAATGGAGAAGATGTGCGCTGCTGAACTCCCAGCCTAATGTGCTGCCTGTATATTCGGAACCAGAGAACCAAATTTATCAGCCCTGCCAAAATGACAGCACAGAGACTGGAAACGTGTCCCTCAGTGCTGGTGCCGACGTGTTTGGCACCGTCCCTCTCACACGACCCATTAGCTGTCCTGCCCAGGGCTCATGCTGAGGACAGGACCATGGTGTTCCATGGCCAGCACTTCCCAGAACGTGGCAGGTGCTGAAGGATGGGAGGAAAAACCCCAGCAGCAACGCTAACGCTGATGTGGGAATTTGTCATGGTGACACTGATGGTGCTGAGAGGCCTGCATGGCAGTGATTGGTTTACAATAAAAATTACTTCAAAATGCTGGATCAGAAAAAGGATGGTTCAGTCAATCAAATCACTGTCAGCTGCAAATGAGGCTGCCCATCCCTAGGCAATGGAGAACATAATTGACTTTGTCCATGGCTGGGTTTATTTTTATCTGTTCTGTTAAAGTCAGGCTCTTTCTCGCTCGCACTGGCACAAACAGAGAAGAAAGGGTTTGGTGCAGAAAGGCTTTTTCGCTCCTTACACCTGCAATAAATGGGGCGAGTCACCCTTGAATTTCTAAAATTAGCCAAGGATTCTTTGAGGGACTGCTTTCTCTCAGAGTGAGGTTATCTTCATGGGAGGAAGGAAGAACAAAGAGTATTTTAGCATATGGACTTGCAGGAGCCTTAGATTGACACCACCCTCCAACCCAAGAGGCCAAGTTTGGTCCGCGGGGTTACACAAGAGGGTCTGGGGGAGGCGGAAACCTCCTCTGATCCTGTAGGAATCTCAGTAACTTTAAAACTTGCTATAATTTGAAGACAGGATGGAAATGCAGACATCCAACACCTCCCTTCCTGGGGACTGATCATTCCGACACCGTCAGTCGCGAAGCAAAGTGGCAGCAGTGTGATGTCGGCGTTCCTACCAAAAGTGAGAATGCAAGATGAGGTTATGACTGAAATAACCACCACCAGACTTCACTTGGGAGCTCATGAGAAGCTCAAACCCCTTACTATCCCCAAAGTGTCAGGGGATATTGCTTTTGCTGCAGGGAACACCTGTGCTACAGGCTTGAAGTGGAAGGAGTCTCCATCCCCGGCTCGACATACAACTGTGAGACAGTCGAGACTCTCCAACTCTCCTTCAAACTCCAAGAGCTGCCTAAAGGCTCCAAATATCCCTATATTTTTCCCTCCCTGTGCACAAACTCTAAGACCATGCACTTCCCCGGGTGGCAGAGCTTTCTTAACACATTTCCCTGACACTGCAGGGTACAGTGAGACTCCGAAAAGGAGAAAATCCACTGAAAAAATAAATATAGCTGACTAAGTAGGAGGGTGAACAATGTCTGTCATCTTAACCTGTCTGTCATCTTTGCCCAGAGAATTCACTGCTCTAATTCACTGGCTCTGCCTTTATCCCCCTCTAACTTTAGGGCATTTGAGCATCACCTGGGTACCTGGGAAATCCACTGCTGTGCTAAAGGCTTGCCTAAGAAATCAGGGCATGGAGCACACCAAGGGAGGGGGAAGGGTTGACAAACCCTCATGTTGCACCAAGTTAAAAAGAATTATGCCTGTGAGTAACTACTCATAGGATTATATTCATCAGCAAAGGCCAATAATTCAGAGTGAGAACCAACTCTATAAGGCAAAAATGGCTATAAAGAAGAAATAATTATTTACTGTCCACCTACTCCTACAGGTTTGTGTCTCAATTTTAGCACTCTTGTCCTGCTGCGTTTGTGCATGGAGAGCAGGAATTATGGCACTGCCTCAGCACTGCACAACCAGGAGCTGCTGCAGCTTGCAGTGTGAAGGAAAGGATGAAAACACAAACTTAGAAAGAAGTATTAAATAATGATCAAAGCTTATTAAGAGCTAGTGAAAGGTAATTATTGCTGTTATTGTAATTATTGTTGTTGTTATTGATGGTGCTGATGATCATGATTCTTATTATCATTATTACAATTAAGTGAAAACTATAGAGAGCAGGAGGTTTGTTTTGAAGATCCCTATTTGCCCCATTTCATACTGGGCTGGGAGGCAACTCTGTCACCCACCTAGTGCCCCAATTTTGCCTGAAAATAATAGAAATAATTCCTGCACACCCAAACCATCCCATCTAACCCCAATAAATCCAGCATCCTGTGCTGGGGTTCCCTTCTCCTGGTGGCTCTCTGGCTCAGCACTGTTGCAGATGGGCTCAGGGTGGGTTTGCCATGATAGGACTTTCACGTGACATTGCCTTGAGGTTGTCAGCAAAAGTCCAGCAGATTAGTGTCCCCTCCAATCTCTCTAAGCAGCTTTAATGCCCTAAAATGTGCCTTCTGTGGATCACTAGGAATGCTGCACGAGACAAAACATTAATTATTGGTATAAAAATAGAACTCCTTTTTATAATTCTGATTAACACACTCCTACACTTGGGATGCGTGGTTGAGAACTTCACTCGTTTCTTAAGTCTGTGAAGAAATTCAAAATGTGACCCCGCTCTAAAGTACAAACTGAAAATAAGAAACAAAAGGCTTTTACCTTTCTCTGTAATTGAATCCAGCTGGCCTCCTTCTACCCTGCCTTGCAGTCGTTTACAGCTCTGCGAACGGAGGGAGGGGAAATGGTGCTGTTTGCATCTGCATTGCACACCAGAATGTCACACAATGCTGTGTTTTCCCAGGTTTCTCAGCACTTTTTGCCATTCTGCTGCTTTCGTGTCTTTCATGCAGTTTGACAGCACAACATGGTTCAGTCTGTATTTAAATAAAGGGACCAGTCCCTACCTGGACAATACTGGTGATGTCCCTTGGACAACCTGAAAACTTTAACATCCGGGGGTGGGAATTTTGGCAACAACACGGGGAGCAGAAGGGATAGGCCTGTGGTGGTGGGAGAAGGGGTGGGAAGGGAGAGGAGGACGGGAGCCCCAAAGGAGACTCCCGTGGCTGTGGGTGGATGAAATGCACCTACAGCATCTCTCCCCATCCCTGTGCTCTCTGCTTGCTCACGTGTCTTGCATCAGCAGGAAAAAATCAGATTTTTCAGGATGCTGAAGAGCAAGGAGAGATGGGCATGGAGCTGGTTTGGGTGATTTCCCACTTCCCAGTGTTGGCCCTGGTAGGATCCATGGGCTGCACTACAGGTGAGGAAGAACAAGTGTGGGGCAGTGATGCAGGTCAGCAGTAAACCCACTCTGGCAGGGAGTTAAAAAGGGCCTCATCTACCTTGTGTATTCCACTTGGAAAATCATTTAAGTTCGAGGGACTCTTCAATAGCATTGACACAAGGCTGGCCTCAAATGGCTACAGCAGGAATGGATTCTCCCCAAACAGCAGCTGCTTAAATGGCCAAATAAAAGATTACATTTTAAACAGTGCAATTTTACAGCTTACTAATACTGACTTTAAAAACTGAATAAGCAAGAAAAAAGATTTTGTACTAAAACCATCTAAAGTCCCTAAGCAGCTGCTGGAGCAAATACCTGTTCCAGCAGATGGGACACACCCCTGAAAACAGTTAGGTGATTATTTGGGATCTTCTGTGGCGAGACATTAAATGTTGGCTCTGCCTTCTTTATAAAAATAATGAACATTGTCCGTTAAGATTAGTAACCTTTGGGAGAACTATGCTAAGAACTGAGCTGGATTTAGTACACACTGAGATGGAGTTGTAGGTGTAAAGAAGAATAATCACAAGTAGATTCACACCCATTGGTCATTCTGGAAGCTTTCCCAGAGCAAGTTTTTGCTTCTTGCAAAGAGGGAACCCTCAGCACTCCCACAGTGTAAATTATTACTATTAATCCTTATATGAGACCATTTCCACATTCAGAGTCATGGCCAGACTTCGCAAACGAAGATTTGGGAGGGTTTTACCCACGCTTGCTGCAAGCACGCTGATGGCTCACATTCAGAGTAACCTTTGCGGGAAGGTGCAGGAGCTTTGCTGGACGGTGAAACAGCAGCTGTAAACCTATTTCCATTGATTATTTATTTTGTTTTGTTTTGTTTTTTTCTAAAAGGGTTAACAGAGTAAAACCCAATTAGCCCCGAATTTTCCTGGGTCAGTTGTATATTTATCTTGAAATACTAACGTCACCTTGGCTGCACCCTTTGCAATGGCACTCAACCACCACAGGTTTCCACTTTACCCCTCCATATCGCTCAGCAAGGAAGGAAGGATAAATCTGAAAGCACCAGCTTGGAAATATGTGCAGGATATAACAGCGTGATTGCTGCTGACCACCCAGAGGACGAGTGTGACACATATTTATGGGCTTGATTTTAAACCAATATCCCTTCTTTTCACTTAGGAGTTCATTACAGGTTTCATTTTGGCAGTTCCAGCGTGCTGTTCCTGCAAGTCTTCTGGCCATAAACTGCTCTCAGTGGGATGTGTAACTTATTATTTGGTGTGTAGGCACCGAGCACCCCACAAGCTGATGAACTATGTACAATTTATTCATTGGATTTTAAGCCTAGTTAAATCAACAGCTAAAAGGAAGCCTGGCTCACACTCCCTGGAACCACAAACATTTCATGCTACAAAAGCGGGTAGGAAATGCTGAGTATTGTTATGGATTTTACATTATAACATTACACTAATACCTAGGATTTTATCTATATTCAGGAATCCCAATTCGCAGAGCTTTTTGTAAATCTGCTTATGTTGAGATTTTGCCTAAAATTCCAGTTTCTGGAAGGGGACTACTCAAGAAGCTGGTATTTCTCCAGCCAACTGGAGACAGATGGATGGTACAGAGAGATCGAAAATGAAGAGAGAATAAAAACCCTAAACACAAGAACCCTGAAAAATTGGAGATAGGCAAACTCATCCAAGGAGGTAGGTTTGCAGGCATGGGAGTGTTTTGGGTATCCATGTAAGTGTATATATATAAATTTATATCTATATATATTTCTATAAGATGATGATTTCAGCCAATTGCAAGAGTTCAGAGCCTGGAGATACAATACTTAACATATGACTTAGCCAGGCATTCACTCTTGACCTTGAGACATTCACATCTTTCATGTTACATTTTTTATGCCATTCTTTCTATTGGAATCTGATTCTAAAACTCGTTTTTATTTAATTTTTTTTCATTTATTTAATGAATATATCTGTAGAAAGGAGTATGGTATGTGATAACAAACAGCTTGCCCCCAACATGAACAACCACAGGAATGTAGGCTTTGAGGATGCTCAGGGGATCACCTACTCCATCTCCGAGCCACTGGAACTGACCTCTGGCATTCCTGCCACAGAACCCAACCTGCTTTTTTACAGCCAGAGGCTCTGCAACTTCTTCAACCAGTCCCTGCCATCCTCTCCATCACAAATATCTTCCTAATATTTGACATTAATCTTTCTAGTTACAAATTAAGACCAATTTCTTGTTCTCTCTCTGATGCTATTTATAGAGAACAAATTATTTCCCTCATTTTCCAACATATTTGTGTATAATTCAAAAGTATTACCATGTTCCTTCTACTCTTCCATTCAGAACAATCCTAATTTACTCTTTCCTGGCAGATCTTACTTTCTAGACCTCTGATCCTCCTTGTACATGTAATGACTATGAGGCTGCAGTTGATCAAAAATGGCAGTTCCCACAGTTCCTTGTGAAAGAAATTTGGTATCCAATAAAATGGCAAAAAACCCTCAACACCTGAAAAATGAAAAGCAGCCATTTTCCTCTTGAACAAAATTATATCAGACAAAGAAACAGGGAACTGCTTCGTGTAAAGCAGCCACACCACTTGATTTCTGATGGCAATTTCCATTGCCCAAGTCAGAAGGATCGCTGGCTGGTGGGAAAGACAGAGAACAACACTGTTCAGAGGTCAGCGGGGAGCTGAAGGCTGAGGAAGACACACTCAGACACTCCAGCTCCTTCTGTCTCTTGCCATTTGGTAATTTTAGCATAATAAAAATTATATCTAAAGTGGATGCTAATGTGTTAATGCATCAGGCACTGGAAAGCTGAGTGTTACAGAATGAGATGTCACAGGACATCCACCAATTCAACACCCAAACCTCTCTGTTTTTACAGGCCTCCACTAGTCCACAACTTCCATTAGAGGGAAGTGAAGTCAGAGTGAGTCAGCTCATCCTGAGCTCCACAGCAGAGCCCATTTTGGATGAAAAATCACCCCCTTCTCATAACTTTGGGCTGCTCTAAGATTCGTGGCAGAGGTGGCAAAAGGAAAGGAGGGCAAGACTTGCAAGAGCAGAGAAGACACATCTCATCATCTTCTCCAGGACTATTGAACTCCTTTCTCTAAGGGACTGTCCATCTCTGAGATGAAGGTAAATTCTATCTTTATATCCTAACTTCCTCAGAGAGGAATCAATACAGTCACAGAATGGTTTGGGTTGGAAGGGACCTTAAAGATTACCCAGTGCCACCCCTGCCATGGGCAGGGACATATCCCACCAGCCCAGGTTGCTCCAAGCCCCATCCAACCTACCCTTGGACACTTCTAGGGATCAGACAGCCACAGCTTCTCTGCCCAACCTGTGCCAGAGCCTGCCCACCCTCACAGGGAAGAATTTCTTCCTAATATCTAAACTTACTCTCTGCCAGTTTGAAGCCACTTTGCCACGCCCTGGCCCTTTAGGCCCTTACAAATAGTCCCTCTCCATCTTGTTGGCTCCTTTTGGGTCTTGGAAGGCCACAATTAGATCACCCTGAAGCTTCAGGCTGAACAAGCTCAATTCTCTCAGTGTTTCCTCACAGGAGTGGTGCTCCATCCCTCTGATCTTCTTGGTGGCCTCCTCTGAACTTCACAGGGAGTGGTGATGATAGGAAAGGGCGAAGAGAGGGACTGGAGAGGCAACAGCAGTAAACAGAAAATTTTGACACGGCTGGACTGAGCAGAAGTGTCACCACTGGCATCACAAAAAGCAGGATCAAGACTGAACTAAAAAGCAATTTCGAATATGAGCTGCTCTTTCCAAATGAGCACTGAGTGCCCTCCTTCACACAGAACCCAGCACAGCAATAGTGCTTTCTATTACACTTTAAATTGATTGGCTTTATGGCCCAGTCCCGGGGATCTCGTCTGGCTCATGTTTCTAATTCTGGCAACTCTAAATCCAGCTGCCCTGGAAATCCATGCTGTTGCTTATGGCGTGTGCTGTAGGGTAATCTCCAGCTGAGAGTGCCCAAGCGAAATCTGGGAATTAGGATGTGTGGAAGATCAGCCCACGAGGTGAAAGGAAAAGAAAACCAAAGTAGAAACTGCAGCGGCAAATGTTTAGTTGCAGAGTGCGTGGGTGTAAAAATAAACCACAATGATCATTCCACAAGTGTTTCCTCTAAAAGAATTTCAACACTATTTTTGCATTATCTGCTGGGAATAATGAAGCAGTTGCCATCTGAAGGTCTGTGATGGTGAGAGTCAGAAAACACCATTCCAAGTCCATGCTCTTCCTCTGAGTGGTTCATGTTTAGCCTCATGCAGGACACCAAAACCTGCACTTGTTCTACCAGGTGAAAATGAGTCTCTGCATTGAATAAAAAAGCTTGAAAAAGTTGCAGCAGCTTGTCATGAAGGAGGAAAGGAGGTTGTAGACAGGTGGAGATCTGACCCTTCTCCCAGATAACAAGTGACAGAAGAAGAAGAAACAGCATCAAGTTGTGCCAGGGGAGGTTTAGGTTGGATATAATGAAAAGGTAGCCAAGCACTGGACCAGCTGCTCAGGGAAGTGTTGGGACCACCATCCCTGGAATTGTGCAAAAATGGTGTCAACATTCACTTAGGGACATGGTTTAGTGGTGGACCTGGCAGTGCTGGGTTAGCGGTTGGACTTGATGATCTTAGAGGTCTTTTCCAACTTAAGTGATTCCATGATTCCAGGATGTGGCTGTGGGCGTGCAGAATTGCCTGTGGGAAGGATAGGAAGAGCTGAAGAAGCCCCTCTGAATGTTGGAGGATGGGTCATAACTCCTCAGCTTGGTGGGAAGTGATCACCCTCAGGGCATTACTCTACCCTTGATCCCTGCATGAAATTCCAGCTGCTGTCAGAGGAAGTTGAGCATGCCCAACCATGGCTGTATATCATCCCAAAAAAAGACCAAAGAGAAGCTCCTCTGTAAGTGGAGTGTGGAGTTTTTTGACAGTGGCTGTAATAAATATCAGCACATTTAGAAAAAAAATTGTGGGCTTACGTGCCTGAGGTGGGAAAAAAGCTATAGCTGAGTCTGATTTACTAGAAGGCAATATCCAAGGCTGTTGAAACATTAGGTAAAAAACTGATCTTGAAATGTCAGGAATCAGTGAGGATAACAGAACTGTCAATTTTGTCCTATAAAAGCTCCCTTTTATTTTGCCTACTCTTCTGTTTTATATCTAATAACAATCCATTAAAAAATGCTGCACACATGATTTGCTGGTATTTGCTGTTCTATTTTAATGCTACCTATTAGTTCGTCCCTCCTTTCCTTTTAATATTTACACATATCATCAAATACTGGGCAAAATTTCTCTGCTTAAAAAAAAAATCCTCTGAGTGGAAACCAGTTACATACAACTTGTTACTGAGGGCATGGCTGGGCTTTCTGTGCAGCACCAGAGACCCATTGAGTTTCAAGTAGCTGAGGACACTTTTGTATTAGAAACAGCCCATGATAATATAATTGGGTGCACTGTTATTTCTTAACTTCATCTAAAAATAACACAGCAAAATCAGCTGGACTGGGAAAAAATCAACAGCTATTCCATAATAAACCACTGATAATGAGGTGACCATGGCCAGGAAAATTGGTTTGACATAAGAAGATTCTCCAGCTTGAAGGATTCCAGCTGGAAAAGCCCAGCTTAAAAGTCTGACATTTCCTCCATTTCATGTGTGTTCACCAATGCTGATGAAGTTCAAATAACCTGTGCCTGTACTTATGTATGGTGTGTCAAACACCAGAAGTGGACAGAGAAGACCATTCCAACCAGTGAGGGGCTGAAGGTACCTGAAGGGCACCTGAGCCTTGGCTTGGGCTCTTACAGTCTAAACACGACCCACCAGCAAACAGTGAAACCTTTGCATTGACTTGGGGGGAACAGGACAACCCTCTGCAGCCAATTCACATCCCCCTGGAGTGAGGCTGAACTGTTAATACAGCAGCAAGAGAGGTTGTGGTCCCTAAAACATCACTGGGACAATATGATAGGGATTTAACAGAAATAGTCTCTTCCAAAGAAGGACTATGGGTGAACTCAATCTGATGATCGTGTTTCTCTGTCCACGTCTGATAAATGAATCAAGGAACACAGAGGGGGAAAAGACAAGTGAAGCCTCATAAACTTCTTCACAAACTGCTACTCAGAGAAGACTCTCTATTCTGACTTTCCTCTATCAACATTTTCAAAACTGCTAAAATGTCTTCTTTTTCAATAATTTATAATATGCAAACCCAAGAATATTTGAAAGGTTCCCTAAAAAAAAGCAAAAGAGGAGGAGAACTTCAATATTGAATATATTTATCTGAAGACACCAGACAAATAGAAGTCCCACAGGGACATGAAGAGGGGTCACCACACCAGTGAGGGAATTTTAAGCTCAGCTTTGAGCCCAGCCCAGACTGAGTGTCTGCCTCGTGCAGCCTCTGCAGCTGTGAGTGTTTCTGCCCAAGGCCACTTTCTGCATGCTGGAGAGTTTCAGCACTGTACTTCCCACAGCCCAGCACTCTGGCCTTCCCTCCTAATTCCAGCATTTCCACGTTACTCTGTTGAGACCCCCAAGGGCAGGATGCCCCATGGGAAGCTTTCTTAGAGCTGTGGGCCTTGCTCTGCACCCTGGCAGGGGCACAGGAGGCATCTCTCCATCCCTGGAGCACCAGCTGGCAGCTCTCCCAACCAAGTGCACGTGCGTTTTGCGTCAGCATCCCAGCCCTGCTCGTGCCCCTCTGCTCCCCCGTGTTCTCCTGCCCCAATAACTGGCAGCTGGAGGTGATTCCCCTCCCCGGGGAGCTGGGGGTGAGTTCCCATCAGGAGCTGACTTTGCCAGGGTTTTTAGACAGAAGTGCAGCCGGGGCCTGGGCACTGGTCATGTCCAAACCCTTTCAACACTCAGATCCAGAACCTCTAAACTATTCCCTAGCTCTAAGAAATCCGAGAGAGCTGGGAAGCAGCTCCCATCTATAATAATTACAAGAGAGTTTCCCTTGCCCTTGCACTATTTATTGCTTCTGCCCTTGCCATAGATTGCTGGAGACAGAGAGACTATTAAAGCTCAGAATATTTCTTTTTAGACAGGCAGAGTGAGCTCAGGAAGAAAACTCCCTCTTTCTCTTCACCACTGCCAGTTGTGCTGGAAAGGGAAGGGGCTGGTTCACACTGCAGGCTGACTGGAGCATTAAATGCCTGCTGTGCAATGGCTGCAGTGGGGGGATCGTTCGCCTCCAGTGGAAACGGAATGCTGTAAGGATATTTCAGAAAGGTACAATGATTATTCAAGTATCCTTTTCTAAGCTGTGTCTCTCTCATTTTCAGAAGGTGTCGGGGGGGGAAAGGTGCACTTCAGTAATGACAACTGAGGCTGGGAAGAGGCAGTCGAAGGGCACCTAGCAGCTCTCACCCTGCCAAGATGAATTTTCACCAGTTTCACAGCTCCAGGACAGGGTTTTGCAAGGAAATAGCTCGCATGCCAGTAATAATAATTATCATTAATAACAGAGTGACGTCCTAATCTTGGTTACATCAGCCTTAGCCTTAGCTGGAGCTCCTGCCAGTCACAGTCACACCGGTCTTGTTCTCAGCAGGGTGTGTGGAGCAGAGACAGAAGGGCCGTGAGTCGCTGTGGCCGGAGGGAGATGCGGGGCACGGCCCGCGATGACTTCTGTCTCCTGGCAGGGGGGAAAAGAGGACACGGCCTGGACAAACCCTGGGAGAGCCGCCTCTCCGACCAGCTGAGACTTCTCACCCTGCTGGGAAACTGCGGGGGCATAGAGGATGGAGCGGGAGGTGCGGGGCGGCTCGCCCTCCTCTCCCGGGGCATCCCGCGGGGCTGCTCCGTGTCACGGCCGGCCGGGGGGCGAGCGCAGGGGCGGAGGGGCAGCACAGGGGTGTCCGAGGACCAGGGGTTGGCCCGGCCTGCGGACGGGGGACGCGGCGGGCTGTCCGTCCATCCCCCGCAGCGCTCGCCGATCTGCATTCCAGGGGCATCTCCCCACCCCCCGCCCCCATCCTCTCCCTCCCCTCTTCCAGCCCCTCTGCACAACCCGACGGCAGGAGACCTGGCAGGGATGCCGAGAGCGATATTCGCTGGCATTTTGGGAAAGTTGCAAGGCCGGGGCTCGCCCCCCGCCCCGCAGCCTGGCCCTGCCCCACGGCCAGCATCCATGGGGAAGGGGGTCTGACACCCAAACACGGCGGGGCGCGGTGGGGAGCGCCCATAGGTAGTATTTCCGAGTTGCTGCCAAAACCGCTGTGCGAGCTTGTTACAAGAACAAACTGTTGTGATTCCCCACCACCTCGCCCTTTTCCTCCGCCTCCCCCGCCCCGTGCCTGAAGGGGGATGTCGGTGCACGGAGCCTGCTGGTACCCCATGTCGTTCCCGCGTCAGAAAATGAATGATGCAGCAATTTAATTAGGAGGGAGCGGTGCGTCCATATTGCACCGGTGGAGGAGAGCTCGGCAGCCGGGGGAAGATGGTTCGTGTCCGCGGGCGCGGACGCTGCGCCCCTGCCCGCACAGAGCGGCCCCGGGGCGGTGGGACCCCGCGGGCCCCCCGAGACGTCGCACCCGCAGCTTTGCCCCTCAACTTTTGGCTACCGAGCCGCGGTTCCAGTTAAGTCTCCTCCCGGAAGAGTCACCCCGGGCTGCGGGAGGGGAATTCGGGTTCAAGGGGGCAGCGGGGAGCGCGGGATGCCCCGGAGAGATACGCGCAGATGTGTGCGCGGGGATGGGTGGGCGCGGAGTGCGCTCCTGGGGATGTGTGTTCGTGCGCGGGGGTGTGCGCGGGGGCGCGCAGGGGTTGCGCGGGGATGCGGAGATGCGCAGGGGTTGCGCGGGGGTTGCGCGGGGGTGCGCAGGGGTGTGCACGGGGATGCGTTGAGGTGTGCGCGGGGATGCGCAGGGGTGTGCGCGGGTGCGGACAGCGGGGATGCACGAAGGAAGCATCACGGGGATCACCTGCCCTCCCCGCAGCCCTTCCCTCCCGGCTGGGTGCGACCCAGGGGGAGCAGAGCCCGCAGCCTCCCCCGTCCCTGACCTCCACCCACCTCCGGGCGCATGTCGCCCACTAACTTTCATCCGCGCAAAGCTTCCGTTGCGCCCCCCTTGCGCGGATCCTCCGCCCCCCGCGCAGCCCCGTTACCTGCCGGCGGCGCCCGGGCCGGGCGGGCACCGCTCCGTGCTCCGCGGGCGCGGCCCCTCCGCCTCCGCGCACACCCCGCGCCGGCCGGGAGGATGCGGGAGGTGCCGGGTCTCTCTCCCGAGGGTTTTGGCTTTGCGGGAAGCCGCTGGATCCTGGCGAGGCTGCGGGACGGGAGCGGCCCCGGGGCGGAGGGCAGGCAGCGGGACAGGGCGGAGAAGGCGCTTGGGGGAGCGGGGCGGCCGGACCGGGACCACTGGGCTGCTCCCCGCCGCAGCCCTCCGCTGGCACTCGCAATCAGAGCAGCTTTCATTTCCTGCAGACTTGGGATTTTTTTCTTTTTTTTTTTTTTTTTTTTTAAGAGGAGTGGGTGGTGGTTTGCAAATTCTGCCCCATCCCAGCGGCTTTTTTCCTCTCTGATTCTTCTTAGCCTTTTTCCTCCCCCATCTGCTCGTTTCCCATTTCCCTTCCTCTCCGCCAACCAGCCCCCTCCTTCCCTCTTTAAAAAAAAAAAAAAAAAAAAAA
>VXAU01001357.1:455283-526844 GCA_013399695.1 Formicarius rufipectus
GGGCGCGCTCGGGGCGGCGGCGGCGGGGGGAGCCCCGCGGGACCGCGACCGCCCGCCGCCCTGCGCCGTGGGGTTCGTGGACTGCCTCTATGGCACCGTGCCCAAGCTGAAGGAACTGCACGTCCACCCCCCCGGCATGCAATATCCGGACCTGCAGCAGGACGCCAGGCTGAAGGAGACCCTCCTCTTCGCGGCCGGCAAGGGCTTCCCGGACCACCAAACCCCCACAAGCGAATACCTCGAGTTAAGGGCCAAACTCCAAACCAAGCCGGATTACCTCGAAGTCCTGGAGAAGACCACGTACCGGTTCTGACCGCCGCCCCGCCGCCCGCCCGGCCCCTCCGCCCGCGGGCTGAGGATACAGCTGTGCGCTCTGCCCCGCCAGATGTGCGCGCTGCGGGGCAGGGCCCTTCTCAGATCAGTAATCGACGAAGTGCCTTCGCAGACTTTTGCCAGCAGATGTTAATCAATCATTATTTTTTTATACTGAAACTGAGACTTTGACTGTGCCATGTCATAAAGGTATATTATTATTATTATATTATTATTATTATCGGGGATCTTTGTATTGATCCTGATTAAGTAAATTCTGTGTGTGTCTCTCTCTCTCTTTTTTTCTTTTCCTTTATCCTTTTTGTTTTAGTTTCTTTATTCTTGCTGTTTGTTTTGTTTGTTGGCTTTTTTTTTTTTTTTTTTTTTCAANCTTTCTTTCTGTTGCAACTGAACTTCCTTGATATTTTCCCTTGGAGGGGAGGGGGAGGGAAGATGACATTTTGTAGCTTGCTTTCTTCTTGCCCATCATGGCACAGATTCTGTACATTTATTTAAAAGGAAAAAAAAATGCAAAGAAGCAAACGAGCGCAGTTTGCTGCATGCCTGGAAACTGCAAGAGGGAAAAGGGAGGGGAGGGTCTTGCTCGAATGTCTCACTCTTGTCTCTCTCCCTCCCTCGCACGCACACTCACCCTCACCCTCCCCGCACCCTCCCGCTCCGCCGGCCCCTCCGCGCAGGGTGGGAGCGGGGCCCGGGGGGAATCCCGTGGGCTGGGGGAAGCCCCCCGGAGCCGAGCAGCCCAAAGGATAGCACCACGTGGCGCACACACCTAGGGGATGCTCAGTGACACTTCATCATGACGCCATTGTTTTTTGGAGGACATCCGCCCTTTCCTAAAAAAAGCAACATGCAAATATAAAGAAAAAGGAAAAAAAAAAAAAAGAAAAGGAAAAAAAAAAAGCTACTGGGCACCTCTCACTAACAGCTTTGTAGGAAGCACTTTTAATGTTTTCTCTCATGCACACATACACACACACACACAAAGGTACAACAATGTGCATATATTTATTCTGTAATTTCAAGTGAATATAAATTGTAAAGGTAATGTTTAATCATTGTACAGTGATGCGTCTGGTATAGCTTTCCTAATAAAACGTTTTGAAAAAAAGCATATATATATATATATACACCCCCAGATATATATATATATATATATATATATATATATGAATACAAAGCTTGAACCTGAAACTTCAGCTTCCCCCACGGAGATTTCCTTCCCTCCTATAACCTTGAACGCTATTTTATTAATAACAGCTCAGTGCACTGTGATGTTAACAGAGAAAAAAAAACCCTGTACAGCGCCTCTTGCCAAGATACCACCCGAGACTGTCACAAATCCGATTTGAGATCTGTATCCCTGCTGTACTGCGCTGATAGTTAAAAATACCGGGAGAATTGGGAGTGCACCCCACCGGAGCGCTGGCTCCCGGCCTGCTGGAGGCACCGGGGCATCGCCGGGGTGTTCCCGGCGCTCGCAGCCACAATCCATGCGGGGGGACTAGTCAAAATGCGCAGGAGGGGGCGGGGGGGGTGCGGAAATTAAACCACATTTCCACTTTGGAATGGGGCGATGCCATCTGGGAAAGCATCCCCAGTGGCCGCGGCCGCCGGGCCCTTCTCTCCGCGCTCCCGCTGACAGCGGAGCGAGACCAAAGACGATCGGATTCCCCCTCCCCGGGGCAGGTCCCGGTTGGTATCTTGTCCGCCTTGGTGTGTTGTCCCCGCTGGCTCCACCCGTGTCCCCGTGCGCGGCCCCGCGCCGCCGCCAGGTGGCACCGCAGCTCCAGCGCTGGAGCGGGAGCGCGCACCGGGCACGGAGCCGCCTCTGGAGCCACCTCTGGAACCGCCTCTGGAGCCCCATCCCGCTCCCGACCCCGCTCCTGCCCTCTGAATGTACCCCCCGGCGCCTTATACCGGGGCGCTGCCCTGAGGTTCTTCAGTTGGGGAGTTTTATACAGAAATATCCAATCGAATGGAATTTGTCTGGACAGCGGTCGGGGTGATTTATCCGGGTGTATTGGAGGTTATTCCCCCCCGCTGAGCTTCGAAGGTGCTGCCCCTGCCGCTGTCCCAAAGGGACTGGAATTTGTTAACTCCCAGCGCAGGGTCACGTCCCCAAGGTCGTTCTCCCGACCATCCGCCCTCCTTCCTCTGGGGAACAGCTCGGTTTTCCCCCGTTTTAACAGAGATAAACCCAAAAATACTTGTTCCCCCCCACCAATGTCGCTATTTACAGCTCCAGCCAGGATGCTCATTGCAGGCTTTTTGGGTCCATCTGTCTTGGAGAGTCATGGTAGTAGCTGTGTGTGTCTGGAGACAGAGGGACAGCTCCCTGTAAATCCAGCATCACCTCCATAATATCAGTGAAAATGATACACATTTGAATTCCCTCTGTTGAGTTGATACTGTGTTTTATCACTGCTGCCTTCAGCTCTAATCCCTCGGGGTTTGTGCATTTGTTTGTTTTGTTTGTTTTGTTCTGTTCTGATTTTTAAATGGATAATAGAAGAGCATGCACATGCTAAAAGTATTAGACTTACAAGTGCAAAGGCCAGATCCTTCTTATCATAAATGTAATAATGACATCGATAAGCCTACATGCAAGTAATGCGTGGAGCTGTATAAATCAGGTGAAAGTACAACCCCCAGTGAGAGTGGTGCTGTATACATTTGGCAATGTCATCAAACCCCCAAGTGTTCATACTTGTATCCAAATAGAGTAAAGCCGGTTGCAAATAATGTTTATATTTTAATTAAACTGCAGAAAGGCAAGAGAATTTCAACATAACTATAGGCAGTAATCTCGCCCGCGGATGGTGAGGAGATCTATTTATTCAGTGGAAATAAATTTGTTCTATGAGAATGGAATTTTGTATTAAAAGAGAGAATTTTTGGCTTATGTTGAGTTATTTTTCTTTCCTTGCGTAGGAGAAACTTCCTTTTCCTCGTGCACTGCAATGATTTGGGGACGATTTGCTCTGGAATTGTTGGCAGTATTTAAGTGTGATGTCTACAGGGTTTTTTGATGACTTTTAGTTCACTGTTTCATTGTGTTGAGCTGAGGCTGAGTGGGTGGCAGCAATACTTACACTGCAGGAAACGAAAGTGGGTCCATCATCTCAGATCTGGTTGATGACTCTTTACATGCTTCAACCCAGGTTACATCTAATTAGTAGGGAGTAATAATGCTAATTATCAGCAGTATTACTGGGAGCATTCATGATACTGGGAAGGCATCAAGGTCCAAGTGGTGTGCAGTAACATTAGAGCTGTTTGATGGGATACCATTTTAAATAAATATTTTTTTAGCTTATCTCATTGTTGTACAAGTACCTGGTATTGGTTTGAGCAGCTCAGCTTTTGGGGGTGCTGGTAGGAGAGCTTTCAGCATGTGTTTGATCTATGCACTCATTGACTATATTGAAATTCCTCCTACAGGTGGAAAAGAACAACAAGGCCAGGTAAGTCCCAGTTAACAACGACTGCACACAGGGGAACAGAGGGGGTGGTGTTCAATTATCAGTGCCCTTTTGTATTTCTTGGATATTTCATTGATGTCATTGTTACGTTGTACCCTGGGTTAAAAGTTTTGCTTGGGAATTGCTTCATGGATCTCCTGAGTGTATCAGCAGTGAGAGAAAGATGTTAATTATTATGGCATGAATAATAATCTGAATTTTGGCAAGTGTCTCTTGCAGGAAAATTGGACTGTACTGCTCTGGTTAGATGAGTATGGAGAGTGAGAATCTCATTTATAATGTGATTCAGTGAATATGAATTAAGCTGTGGTAACTCAAGATTTTGTCACAGACCTTTCCAGACAAAACCACTTATGAGTGAGTCTGATTTGGTTTTGAGTTAGAAATGTGGGGTTTTGTTCATCTTGTGTTCTCTCTGTACACTTCTACAGCACCAGGAGAGAAGGGTCTCTACAAAATGTCAATCTGCAGTGCTCTACATTTCTTGAGAACTCAGGTGTGCCAGCAGCACTTCGTGAGCTCTGTGCTGCTTCACTTGGTTCAAGTACCTACTTCACACAAGCAAGACACGATGATTTGGGTTTAGGTCTAACAGAAATGTTCCTTTGAAAAAAGTGTGTAGAATTTGGCTGTAACTGTGGCAGTTCATTGCTCAGCTACACCGTTCAGCCACTGGGTCTGACTTCTGGCAGAGCTCCAGCCACTTAGGTGGGAACATGTTCCAGGATTGCTCTTCTTCCAAAGGCATCTACTTCTACAATGTGGATTTATGTGCACTCGGAAATCAGGCTGCTGTGCCTTGCATAGTCCCATTTTCTGAGTTTTCCAAGACTTGATTCTAAATCTGACTTCCTCCAAGCTGAGTTTCACAGTGAATTTCTGGATGTGTGTATTTATGAATGGGTTACACAGTACAACACAGCTGTTCTCCATGGAAGAAAAGTAAATCCACACAATATGTAGTTTTATGACAGCTCTTTGTACAAAAATTGCTGTTTTTTTTAATACTGATGTGAATGGAAATATATCTCCTCTTTCCAGTTCTTGAAATATTTCTATTTTGCTTGGGCAAGTGTAGCTACGCCCCAATTTGAAGCCTCTTTGAGCTTGTGAAAGAATTGGAATGTGCTTGGGAACAAATCCTTGAGTGGGTATGGACTGGAGACCCAATTCTTCTCCCTTGGAGCCAGTGTTGAAACACCACATTATGCTCAGTTTTAGTCAACAGACTCAAATGAAGAGCAAAATCTGATCTCAGAAAATTACAACATACATTAAGAGGATTCAAGTATGTTGAGACAAGTGCTCCCTGTGACTAGTTCAGAATAAAATGAGTCATGGCACAGAGAAAATGGTTTCGTATCAATTTAATAATTTTTCTGAGTGACCTCACTCACAAATGAATGCTTTTGATTTTAAAATAAGAACATTTGCATCAAGACAAATTAGTTTAGACCTAATGTCATTGGCAACCAACTAGCTAAGAAGATTATTAATGTAACTATTGCAAATTATTTGGGAATACTCTCTTAGTATTATCTTTTGCTTTGAAAGCAAGAATATTAAGGTTCCTTCCAACCCAGGCCATTCTGTGATTAACAGATACTGATAACTGTGTTTTATAGAATTTTTTTTAAATGTCTTTTCCTTGATCCTTATGGTTTCCCAGTTGTAAAATTACATACTTCTTTTTTTTTTTTTTTTGAGGTTGTTGGGGCAGTTTGGGGTGTTACTGAGGAAAGTATTAGCTTTGCTACACGTGGGGCTCCCCAGGGAGCTGCTGGGGTGAAACCTGTAGGTTGTCTTTGATCCCTGGGAGAGTGTTTGGAAACACTTCCCTGTGGTGGCATTTCCTGCTCAATTGATTGATATCGTGGTGGTTTTCAGAATGATGTCAGATGGATCATTTCTGTGGAAAAATGACAGGAAAGGCTCAAAGGAGTGGAGCCACTGGCATGGCCACAGGAACGCTCCATCCCACATTCACACTGGGCAGTCTCTGCAGGGTGGATGTTGCATCGATCATTGCGGGTTTGAATGTTGAGGATGTTAATCCTAAGTGTGGGTTTATGTTTAGGTATTATGAAGCTGTACATGCAATGCTCAGCTGTTGGGTGCCTTAAAAAGAATAGATACAAATAGAGGGCATAGCACAACATAAAATATGAATAACTCAGTCGTGTCATATCCTGAATCTTTAATGTCCATTTACTTTTTCTAACGTCTATACTTCTTTCCTACGATTTTCTAAACCTCCCAAGAATATCCTGCATGTTCTGTGAATCCTGAAGAAATATTTTAGGTTAGCCAAGTGTTGAATCTCCCAGTGTTTGGGAATTGAAACAAATGCCACTAACTGTGGAGCAATATCCTGTCCATGGCACGTGGCACAGCAATTTGGCACGTTGCTCTAGCACGGTGCCAGGCAGGGAGGTTCTCTGTAGCAATGAGATTATTCCAGGGGGGAATTCCTGAATTGTGATCAATCACAATGGAATGGAAAGGATCTGAGATGTGCTGCTGCTTGTGATGGCAGTGCCATCCCTGCTGCTGCTGGTGGCACCTGGTACCACTGCCAAGAGGGGACTCCTGCTACAGTAACTCTAAAAAAAACAACCAAAAGAAAACCAGAAGAAAGGTTTGGGAGCCTTTATCCCACAGGGACCATGTCATCTGAAGTTAATGACTTTCTCCAAATGTTACAGTGGCATTAATATACTGTTATGGGATTTTTATGTTTTTTTTCTTGCTTTCCTCAGCTTGACTTTGCTTTTCAGAGACAGCACGTGGTTTACATGTTAAGGAACTGCAGGGATGTATTTGCTGATGTTTTTTCAGACTAGTTTAAAACTGAGTCTGTCACAACAGTAACTGTCCTGAACTGAGTTTTTTAGGAAAATGTGTAAACATTTGGTTTTGTACTTGGTCTCTAAGTTATTATATGTGTATAAATATACCTATATAAAATGTCCATTATCTGGTTAACACTTTAGCCAGACTTCGGAAGCTTTGCAAATCAAAGATAATTAATGGTTTGGAGTGTTCTTTTGTTCTGTGATTTTTGCCTTGATTTTATTCCATGTATGACTGGAGAGAGGGAAACACTGCAGTGTGAAAATTCTCATCAAACTATACTTTTCAACAGGACTTTCAAATTTAATGATTTCTGTTCTTTGCTTTGGAGAATAAAGCAGTTATGCTCAAAGAGTGTAGGAATTACCACTCAGGCTTAGAGCTGAAGTGTGGTCACTCTGCTGTGTCCTCTCACTCCTGAGAGTGCCCAGGACAGTCTGACTCAAAGAGAAATGAAAGAAATTCCCACCAGTGAGATGATGGATGTGACCAGCTAATCTATTCCACCCTGAGAAATCCAGTACCTGGGGAACTGCACCACTGGAGGTACCAGTCCAGTGTGCACAGGGAGCACTTAGAAAAATCATGTTGCAGCATTTGGGGTAAAAACAAGCTTTAAAAAACCAGGGCATTGGCAATGGGTGCTGGCAGTTTAAAATGTTGTCCGTGTCTTCTTCAGAAAACTCAAGCAGAGTTTCTCTGGTGCTTCTAAAGTGCCCTGCAAGGACATGTCTGATCAGTCATCCCCAAAGCACTGCTGAAATAGATGTGTAGCTGATGCACTGTTCTTAATTAGAGAGCAATTTCTTGTGGCATCACTTCTGTTATGTTCTCTTGCAGTGACCCAAACCCCTGGCTGCTTTGGAAAGTGGATAGTATTGGCAAGCAAAGAAATGTGGCAAGTAAAGGTATTTTTTAGATCCAGTTTATGTCAGTGTTTTCCTTAAAGAAAGGGCTCCTTGTTCTGCAGCCCTGAGGATGAGTAAGGGCACTGATTAAGCCAAAGAGTCATCATTTAATCTGTGGTTAATTGTCCCCTTCAGTTTTAAACCAATAAAGTAAGAATTGTGGATGTATTTAATTAATACATGTAAATATAATATGAAATACATATATATATATATGTATATTTATCCTCAGCAATGAGGGGCTGTGATACTACAGCCAGGAATGCTGATGGAAGGAATGGCCCTGGCATTGCTGGGAGATGGGTTAAGCTGTGACAAGTGGCAACTGTGCCAAGGCTGGCAGTGCAAACAGCCCCTGACAGTCAAGTGCCTCTCTCTGGGGTAGGGACTGTTGATAACCACATGAAAACCTCGCTGAAAACTCTTTAAGGCAGGTAAAAAAATACCTCCCAGAAGCCCATTTTTTCCTGCCTTTGGCCCAGCTTCTCAACCAGCCCCCGGGTCGTTGGCACTCTCAGCATTGCTTTGAGCCCTCTGCATGCTCAGATGCTCCTTTGGCTGACAATGAGTTCTAACTCCTCTGTTTGCACGTGGACCACGTGCACGGAGTGGGGACCAACTGAAAACGTGGTTCTCTCTCTTGGGTTTTTCTGTAGAGTGGTGTGTTGCACCTCAAGACTTCCCTCTCTACCGACTGGATTGCCCACCTTCACTCAGCCTTGTAGCAGCCTCCCGAGGTTGGCCGTGGTGGCATCACAGCCCTTGTGCTTTGCCAGCCCCTCCGAGCCAACCAAAGCCTGGTAGAGCCTTCAGAGCACAAAACCCTGGTCAGATGGATCCCTAAGAGCTACACTCCAGGGGTAAAGTGGAGACGTTCCTATACTTAGTTGCTGTCAACTCAAAGGAGGAGTAACTGTGTCCCGTGTCATTATTTCTTCTGGAACAGGGACACGTATGTTATGGAAACACCAACACTGGGGTTGTACAGTATAAACATATGTACTGGGTGTGTACTCAAGTGTGTCTCCAGGAATGTGCTGTTAAAGTGTAGAATTGGATTTTTGGAGCCTTCTGGGGGATTCAGGAACGTGGCTTGCTTTGGACTGTTATTAAAAAAAAAATGGACATTTTGGTTACGAAGCTAAAAATAGCCACTTTACGACCTACATTCTCGATGTAGGTCA
The DNA here is from genome assembly GCA_013399695.1 of Formicarius rufipectus. NCBI lineage: Eukaryota > Metazoa > Chordata > Aves > Passeriformes > Formicariidae > Formicarius > Formicarius rufipectus. Next base: position 464,044 of record VXAU01001357.1, read on the forward strand.
GTGGAGGCACTTCTCAGACCTATTAGCATTTTGGACACTTCATCTTAGCAGCATATTGCATCTCCTAGAATAGGTTAGCAGAGGCAAGGCAGGAGAAATTGCTGCATCTCGAGTCATTCAGAAAGGTTGCCAAGTTTCTCGGGAAGCAGAGCGGCAGAATAATGAGGATTATATTTAATTTTGGAGGTGGAGAGGCAACCGTGGGGTGTTCAGCAGAGGCAGCTGGGATCATCTTGGCTCTGTGGGGGAGGGAGAATTTATAACTATAGCTAAAAAGCAAGCTGTGTGTGCATTTGTGTGTATATATATATATATTTATATATATATATGTATATACAAATCTGTGTATGTGTATATAACAATATGTGTATATATGTATGTATGTATATGCCTAAAATGTAAAATATGTGTATCTATAGATATGTATACATTTATATAAATTTATATTTCTCTATATAAATAGTCATGCAACTATGGGAACTCACAATTAACAGTGTGTCCTTTTCTTTAAAACAACAAAAAGCTGCTTCCATTAATATTGTATTGGCACAAATGTCTTAAGGTTTCTTTTCTATTTAGAAACAGTGGTGCTTGTGGCTGAGCACAAGCCTGGAAGGGTTTGACTCTTCCAGAGGACTTGGAGTAGTTCGTTAGCTGGTCTACATTTGTGAAATAAAGAAGTGGCCTAAAAAAGGACTCAGGGCTGGTTTTATAGGCAAACAAAGCGGGTTGTTGACTGTCTGGAAGCCTCTGTTATGCTCACAGAGTTTTGATGGTGAAATCTGCACTGATAATTATTCTGGTTGCTGTTAATGCTCAGTTAATGCTCGTGGCTTGAACAGAGGAAAAAAGATGTATTTTCTGCTCTAAAGTAAGTTATCTGAAGTCTGATTACGTTGACTCAGTGATGTATGGATTTTCATTTAGGGTCAGGATGTTGGGCTGTAAATCAAGAATCTCAGCTCAGTGAACATCTAGTTTGGGATGTCTTTTATGTTATAATTGATTTGAAATAATTTCAATTTATCATCAGAACAAGCTATACCTTAATTCATGATAAGCTCAAAGGATCTCTCAGCTGGAAACCCATTCATATCAGGGTGAATTTTGCACTTGAGTTCGGTGGGGTTGAATCAGGTCAGAGGATTTCATTCTGCACTGGCATAAGAACAATCTTGTAGTTGTGCAACTATTAATTAAAATTGTAATTTTGTAATAAAAGCAGCCTAAAAATGACTTCCTAGTCATGTATTCTGTGGATATATCACCTTTCTGTCATTGGGCTGTGCTGGCACTGGGGTTGATTTAGTGTTACTGTGAGTTTTGTCCTGACTGGAGCTGGAAGCGGCTCAGCCCCTGGAATAACACGCTGCTGCTGAAAGGCAAAGCTGCAAAGGGAGGATGGCTGTCAGCATTCCTTAAGCTGCCTGGCTGGAATGGGAGCTGATTCCTGACTTGCCACATGTGTCGTGCTGGAACAAATGTAGGTCACGGTACCGTGGATTTGTCAGGAGGATTTTGGCTCCCGTGCGACAAAGCCCATTCCCGACTGCACGACCCGCTCGGGGTCGGTTCTCCTGCAGAGAAATGTCCTTCTTGCCCCCACCAGTGACCATGCCCAGGCTGGCATGGTCATTATGGCCACTAGAGCATCGTGGGTCTGTCACCCTGCCAAGCTGCCATCGTTTGCAAACTGTGATGTGATTAGAAAGGAAGAGGGAGAATGAATCATTCCCTTCCCGGTCCTTGGCCTCCTTTAAGGCAGAAGACAAGCAAATATCATGGAAATCAAAACAAATGCCCAATGGCTCAAGACATTTGACATTGAGTGAAATATTTCTCCCCAGCTTCTTGATTATGCTTCGCCTTATTATTTCATCTGCAGGAAATAAGCACCTTATGGGAAAGCGCTGCCCAATCTCTTTTGCATAAGTGTTACAGTGAAGTTCCCTGTGATATATAGCTGCCTGTTCAAGAAAATAGGTCATTTCCATACAAATGTCATATTTCTATGCAGAAAATATGCTGAATTCATACACTACCTTCGAGCTAAAGCAATTCCTTTGCTTGGTTTTGTGATTTCAGCATATTTGCCTGAGTGAAGACAACTCGAAGAGGAGCAGAAAAAATGATTAGTTTTTAATTAACTCATGCCGGCCTAATGTCAGGCTAAGCACTCGAATGCAGCGTCTCTGGGGCACACACAGGAATATCATCCTCACTTGGCTAATTTCTCCTTTTAGCAGGAAGCATCAGAATTTGAGCAAGAGTGAATCACAAAGCACAGAGAGCCACTGCTTTGCCCAGCAGTTCGGAGACTCTGGGAAATGAGTCTGTCTGATGTCCGAGGTTCTAGAAGATGCCTAGATGTCTGTGTCCTCAGAGAAGCAGCCATTCACATGGGAAACCCACCAAGGGCAGCCAGGAAAGGAATGATGAGCTTTGCAAATCTCCCCGTGCTCTGCAGCAATCTCTTCCTTAACCTGTGGTGGACCTGGGCTTGCACTGCTGCTCTGAAGAAATAATAAACCAGCCCTACCTTCTTGAAAGTTGAATTCTGCTGTGGCTCTTTGTATTTAAGAGAAGAACAGTGGGTTTTAGGATCAGATGGACAAAGCAAGTTCATGTTATAGACAGACAGCCAAGGAAATGGGATGACCTAAAACCTTGGAGGTGGCTGAGGCTCCACTGGTGTGAATCGTTGCAGCTCCACTGCCCTCAGCACAGCAGTGCCCATGTCTCCAGCTTGATGAGGTGACTCAGAGAGGTTTGGTAAAGCAGCCACCTGTATTTTGTTCAGTAAATTTAAAAATTGAGATGAATCAGCCCAACTCCTCTGCCAGTGTGAGATGGCACCAGCCCAACACAGCTTTTGGGCTGCTCCACTGTGGGGGTGGCAATCTTCACCCTTTCCACCCAGGTGGGGATTTTCTTTTCCATGGGAATGCAAAGAGCTGAAATCATTGCTGTGTGATGACCTTTGGTGGCACCAGTGTCTCCTGGCCCGTGGATAAGCTGTAAATTCACAAGGACAGGGGGTTTTCAGGCTCCTGTTCAACTTCTGCAGGAGCTTCTACACCCACCTAAAACCTGCTCCTGCCCTTCTGTGCTGAGCAAAACAATCCCTGAGGAAATCTCCCTTTCCTGAATCCTGCTTAAAACGAAGAGAGAGATTTTTCACCATAATAATAATAATGATGATGTTTTATATAATGTATTTTATTAGCAAATAAGCGGGTACAGACCACCAGGGTCTTGTGTGGGGTGTAACAGACACCCACCAATTTTTCCTCTGACAAAGTCTTTATTTTCCCTCCTCTTCCCTCTGTAAATCATTTTGGTACAGACCCACCCAACTTTAATAAGATACAGTTTGTTCCCTAAGTAGCATCTGGAAAAGGAAAGTGATCTTAAGAGGTTTGTGTCTTATGGGGAGCAAAACATTCCCAGGGAGAGGTCTGTCCCACCCACTAATCCTACCTGGAGCTTTGGGTGATTGTGTTGGATCTGAACATTTAGATATTTAAATTTAAAATTAATTAGAATTTAACTGGAATTAAACTCCTTTTCCTAAATTCCTATCTCCATGGGGAAGACAGTGAGGATTTCTTCTCTCATAAAAATATCATGAGTATGATGTGTTATTAAATGTCCAGATACTCTATTTAATGGCACTTTGCATATATACAAAAAGGGGGGAAGTATGTTGCTGGTATTTCTCTCTGTAGGAAGGGATTTTAGGAATTAAGCAAAAAATAAACAAGAAATTAAATGATTAATATCAAAATAATTATTAACTAATTCCAATAGTGTGCTATGGTAATAAATCACTGACAGTTCTGGGTGTTTATGTGACAGTGTTAGGATTATGTTCTGAACACTTAAGGCAGTGATTAGATGCTGAAGATTTTTCATCTGCAAATATTTTCCATTGAAAAAACTCAGTTTTTAATTGGAAAACAAAATCCTTGTCCTGATTTTTTTTATGGTTGTTCGGTAGCTGGAAAAAAAGTGACTTCTTGAATGTTGCTTCAAACAAAAACCTTTTCAAAATTGTTTTCATCTTAGGAAAAAAAAAGTTCATCTTGAGAAGACTCCTTTTCGAAGCATAGAGAAGCTTTCTGAAAACAATGGGAATTTAGAAGAAAATACTTTTTTTTATTTTTAGCAAGTCTTTTTAGAAAGACAGCAATTTTTTCCCCTTTTTATTAGAAAAAAATGTGTTAACTTTTCTGTGCCATGGTCTGTGTCAATTTTGTCTGCAGGCAAAAAGTTGTATCTTTAATCTTGCTGATACTATGGAAAAAAAAAAAAACCAAAACATTCAGGCATATGAAGGTTTTGTTTTCTGGACTCAAAAAATGTTGTCTACCTGTATCTTTTTCTTAAAACGGAATGACATGCTCTAACTTCACTAATTCATTATTTCAAGGAACAAATAAAGAGTATATCCCTAGGAGTGTCCAAGGCCAGGTTGGAGCACCCTGGGCTGGTGGGAGGTGTCCCTGCCCATGGCAGGGGTGGCACTGGGTGGGCTTGGAGGTCCCTTCCACCCCAAACCCTTCTGGGATTCTTTGGTATTAAGGATTAATAAAGGAGTGAAATATTAAATGGAGGGATAACTGAAATATTGATGGCAAAGGGCTTAAAACTAAAATATCTGGACTTTCACTGCCAGAAATGTGGGTGTAACCAACAGGGTCTTGTGAATGAATAATCCTTCCAAGTGAATATAAAGGAATTTACTAATTTGTGTTAGCACATTATTGCAAGTGCAAAGTGTGACTGAGTTCATAATCCTTGTTGCTGCCACCTTGTCAGGACTCAGAGTGATAGTTCTGAGCAAAGGAAAGAGTGGGAACAGGAGAACCTGGAGAAAACCGCAGTGACTTTGCTTTTCCAGTGACAGGCAACACTAAAACTGAAAATTCTACTTTGTGAATCCAAAGTAACAGTAAAATTAAATGATTAATGATGGAGAGAAGGAGAAGAAAGTCCAACTGTGTGTCTTTAGTTGGCCTTGTAGGACTGAGCTGTGTATGGGCAGGTCCTTGACTGCTGGCACTGATTAACACCAGATATAAGATGGGTTTTTTCCTTAAGTTTGACCCTTTTACACATCCTTGTGTTTTTATCCATGGGAAAATATCACCACAAATATCAGGAGAATGGTTTCAATGGCCTAATTTATAATTTGTTTTAGCTTTTGTGCCCCAACTCTGCTCCTGAATGACATGATGGTCCTCGAAGGAGGGCACACAAGGGGGTTTTCATCTGTTTATTTGTGCATGCAACAAAACATGCACACAGGCTGAAGGTCTGTGTGGCACAGGGCAGGCATGGCAGGATAATAATCATGGATAAAGGAACACTTCTGGCAACAGGGGGGCTCAGATTAGCCTGGCAAAGACAAAGCCTGTGCTGTGCACACCTGCAGCTGTGGGCAAACGAGAGGAGGAGGAGCACTGTGAACGTGTTCAAGCCTGGCATTTCTGTCTCACCTTCATCACTGGCTGATGTGCAGTGCCTGTAATTAACGTGCCTGGAGTGGGTGGCTCTCTTTACATTCGCCCCTTCCTTTTCACAGCTTAATCAGGGCACAAGAAAAACTTCAAATTAGGATTCTCTGCGATGGGGTTGCCAAGTTTCCTGGTGCTGTGGTGAGCTGGGTGGAGAGAGCCCAAGCAGGGAGATGCACTGCTGGAGATTAATAGGTGTTTGACCCTGAAACCTTCCAGAGGAAAAGTTCCTTGTGTTTGGAGCCGGTTTCCAATTCTTTTTTTTCCAGTAATAAGTAAAGCAAACTCGAATATTCAAGAAGTCTCAAACTGTGAAGCTCTGCAGCTCGTGGCCAGGAAGTTTTGTACCTCTCAGACTGGTTCACAGAATCATTCAGGCTGGAAAAGTCCTTCAGGATCACCAAGTCCAGCCTTTAACTGATGGAACCCCTGTGGAAAGGTTAACACTGGGGAAGATCTGGGCAGTAACTGAGAGATATTGTAAACAGCACCTGTGGTGTCCCATACAGGTACTTTGAATTCCTGCTGACCTTTTGAACACAGTTTATGTGGCCTGGAAAATAAACAGCACCATTGCTGGGCACTGGCACAGCTCTGTGCAGAGGAGATTCCCACTGGACCTCAGGAATATCATGGAATCATAAAATAGAATCACAGAGCTGTTTGGGTTGGAAGCGACCTTAAAGATTTTCTTTTTCCACTCCCTGCCATGGGCAGGGACACCTCCCACCAGCCCAGGGTGCTCCAAGCCCTGTCCAACCTACCCTTGGACACTTCCAGGGATCCAGGGGCAGCCACAGTTTCTCTGGGCACCCTGTGCCAGGGCCTGCCCACCCTCCCAGGGAACAATTTCTGTATATTCAGAAAGTGCATGATCAGCCCCTGAATTTCTGTAGGTTCAGGTGAGTGTAATTTAAAGCAATATTTATCCCAAATTAAATAGTGTTTTAGTTCTGCTTTAAGAGTGAAAGTAGATCCCTGTAGCTTCTACAGTTCAGAGATCCTGTGAGACTCTTGGCTGTGCTGTTTGCCCTGTGGAGAGAAAGCATTTCATCCTGCACTGGTTGGTATCCCCCAGAATTCCATACCCAAGTGCACCCTGACAGTAATTCTGCATCTTGCTTAGTGCTCCCCTTTGGGTTCAGTGAGGCAGAGAAAGCTGAGGTCAGTCTCTGAATCTGGTGAAAAATTGCCCTGGATGGAAAAATCATGTTCACATTTAGCAGAGGATGACAAACATCCACATTTACATTGCATCAATTGGCTTGGATTACCTGGAGCTGTTTCTGAGCTGCTTTAATGGAGTGAAGACCAGATATTATTTTATCTAGACAGAGCTTGGAGAATTTATTGTAACAGAGGTATCAAAACAAATGTATTGCCGTGTTTTACATTCAGTGCCACCTTAGCAACAACAAGGAGGAGGGATTCTGCAAAGAACCTGTCCACCCTGCTCCCCAGTCCTTGCTGCAACTCCTTCCCTCATCACCAGCAGTCTCAGCATCCTCCCCAGAAGCAGCCTCAGCCCACTGTCGTGTTTCTTCTGGCACTACACATCTCACATGGAGTGTTATTTACTGAAACTCTGCCCACAGAGCAGCGTTCCTGGGAGCTGTCCTTTGCATGCCTGATGTCACAAGCAGATGCAGAACACATTTACAACTCCAAACACACGCAGTGGAGACTCAGAAACGATCCAAGGAGGATCCAGCACAACGTAAGGAGGGATGTGTGGCCCTCGGTTTCTCGCTGCGGGGGCAGCCGTGTGGTGGTGAGGATTTATTTACTACGCCAGCTTTCTTGCAGTCCATAGCTCATCACTTCAGCTCTGCAAAGAGGCAGAAAGATGTTTAGCAAGAAGGAGAACAATAACACAGCAGAGCAGCTTGACCAAGCTGGGGGGAGTTACTCGAATTTTGGAGCTCTAGGTTTCAGTTTGCCCCAGCCAGATGGGAAAAAAAAACCCTGTACTTTTTGCAGGTCTCCCTCTCCTTATCTGTAGAACAGTGTTAATATGTATTTTGAAGCACAAATCAGTGTATGGAAAGCTTAATATGAAAGCTGGGAGTTAGTCACGTTTTCCCTGAAGGGGACGCTGGTCCCCAGGAGCCAGACAGAGCAATACTGTGGGAACAGAAATGGGGAGCAGGGAGGAGAAAGCCAAGCAGGGACTGGTGACACTGAGGCCATGGTGGCTCTGCAGAAATGCTGGGAAATGCCCACCAGTGAGGATGGTGAGGAAGAGGATGGGGATTTCTATGCAAACCAGCGTGCTGCCAGCTGGAGTGAGAAACTAAACAGAGAAAAATGTTTTGGAGCTGATAATTGGGTGCTCTAACTGTGCTCAGGTGCAATGGCCAGGCATGGAAAGTCCCTGCTCTCCAGCCTAAAATGAAATGAGGGTGAAAAGCCCCTCCCACTTCGGGTGAAATTTGTACTTGGACAATGTCCCTGCATTGGCTTTCCCACCTTTCCCCATCCCGAGGGACGTATCCGTGCAGCTGCAGCAGCAGCAGCAAAGTGCCCTTTAGGTGCCAAAGAGCAGGGCTGGGCTGGCACAGGTACCTGCAGTGCCAGGGCAGGGGGGCATGGCTGGCAGGGATGGGCTGCACTGCACACAGGGATCTGCACAGGGGCTGCCACAAAGGATCTGCTCCGTTCCAGTGTCGTGGGAGCTGAGCCTTCATCCCGGCCGGAGCGAGCAGATGACATCCCTCTCAGTGGAGGAGGATCTGCAGGGAATGCTGATCCAGCTGCGTGAAACACGCATGTTTGGAGGCTCCACTCAGTCCCCAGGTCCTGGAGATGTCAGCTTGCATCACCAGCACACACTGAAGGAAATTAGGCTGGGAGGGATCCGGGATAATGTGGTTTCTTTGGGAGGTTTTGTTCCAGCGAGTCCAAACCAAAAACTTGTGGCGGCGATGGCCTGAACAGGAGGGACAAAAATGCAGAGCATTGCCTCTTTTTGGGTCCGTTTGAGAAATAACAACCAGGCAGTGGTAGAGTTACAGGCAGAATGGAATTCCTCACGCTGCTTTTCCAGGGCACTGTTCCTCACGTGACTCTGTGTGGGCACATCCCAGTGGACGCAGAGCCCGGTAAAGCTCTGAGTGCTGCAGAGCAATTCATGGAAACCGGGATGCAAGAAGGATCTTTGCAGTGAAATAAGTTTCTTTACAGCCAGAAAAGCAGTTTGGAAGCCTCAGAAAAAGCCTTGAAAGCATTTCCTGGTGGACTCGCTTCCCATTTTATCGTGTTGTGCCAGATTGTGCACGTTACTGATGAAAAGTGAAAGACTCACAAAAGTTATGTAGGAAAAAAAAAGCAAAACCCAAACAACTCAACATTCCTGGCTGTCTCTTAAAAGCTTGAAGTCCTAAAAGTCGTGTTTCACTTGGTTTTGTCTCCTTTGTAATAGTATTTAGTATTATTCAGTAGAATTTCCCATCTGCAGGGTTGGAAAATCTCAGTAGAGGCTGTGGAGTTGTGTGTGATCAGAAATTCCAATGAGGGCATAATAAAGACTGATGCTGCATCAATCATGAGGGTTATATTTTAGCAGCCAGAACAGAAAATATACTGTGATTCAAGGCATGCATTCAACAGAAAAATGCACAGACATATACAAAATAAGGAAGGAAAAAGAAAACTTTAGTCCCTGCAGAATTTCCACATTTGTTCAATTTTTAATCTGAACCTAAGTAATAATTTGAGGAACTTGATTGACTTGCTATTCCAGAATATGAATAATTTCAAGAAAATAATATTAATGCAAAAACTACAGAGTTCTTTTGGAGCATTTGGATGCTCAATAACTGTGTACAAGTTGTTGGCTGTCCCAATTTTGTGCATTATTAATAAAAGCAGCAGCTCTGCATCTTCCCAGTCCTAATTATTTCTCTAAATATCTCGAGGAAACATAAACTAGCAAGCATTTAAAAACCCTGGGTAAGCACCTTTTGGAGACTATGCCCATAAAATGAGTCATGCTTATGTTTACAGTTTTAAATTGGTTTCCAAATCATAACCATAAACACAAGATTAGAAAATGGCCAACTGAAGGCTCTTCCAGGGAGGTCACGACTCCGAGTCAGCGGGATCTGCTACGTGGGAGTCTTTGCCAGTGCAGTGTTGGGTAACTCTTGTTTATTGATGGACTTTGGAAACTCAACAGGAAAGCCCTGAAAGTTCACGTGATCTTTTGGGGAACAAAACCACACAAGCCCTAGGCCATTTCAGCAGCAGTTTTTAATCAGATAAAAAATTAATCACCTCTCAAATGCACTCATTTTATATGTGAACTATGGAAAAAAAAACTCCTAGTAATGTCATTTATACATCCATGACTCTTATTATATATAAAACATGCGTATTGCAATCATTCTCCAGAAGTCCTCAGGACTTCAGGACACCTCTGGGTCTTGAGCTCTTCTCCCAAAAGATCAAAATCTGTTTAAAATATCATCTGGCTCCCAATAACCACAGAGAGACAAATTCTGCTCACTGGCTTCTGATAAGATTTGTCATTGTTTCCTGAAGTCCCTGACTGGGGGTTTTGTCTGACTAAATAAAATCCTCCACAGGACTGATTATGTCCTATATTATTGCCTTCAGGACCCCACTGTGGACTCCATTTTCCTTACAGGGAATTCTTATGCAGTTCACTACCATAAGTAGTTAATTATTTAACTATTTCTTAACTGTCTTACTAAGAAAGTAAAATCAACTTATTTTCTTTTTCAGACAGATCAATTTTTCAATTTCTTAGACGTTTCTCTGTGATGCATCACATCTTTCATGACATAATTGTGATACAGTCAATATCAGATAACAGTTATTCCATTTTAATTTACACAGATGTAGCTGAAAAATCACCACAAAGAGCTGAATTACTTTGATGTTAATTTTCAGAAGACGTGACTTTGATGCAGAGCACTGAACTATCAGGAGAAAATTCCCAATGAACAGGCTTGGATTATAAACAAGCATTTTTTGGTTTTTAACATCACCACATTTGCAACCTTGTGTTGTTGTTTAACATTTTGCATCAGAAATAAACATATGTTCAAGGGTGGTTAGCCAGGAATAGGTGGGAGTTGGAAGGAAATGCAATCCCCCACTTGAAAATTATACTGAGGAAACACCCCAAAATCTCCACTTTTCATGCAAGATAAGCACGTATGGAAAATAATTGGGAAAAAACAAAACGAAACAAAACAAAACACATAAACAAACAAACAAACCAGCTTTTTAATTAAAAAGGGGTTTTAACACAAACTTAAACTGTGGCAGGGATCTAGCCTTGAATTTGGGTATGTGGATTTCGATTCACTTGTTGGAAATATTCACTTGTTGGGATTTAATTATATGTTTAAAAAGCATATTCTGTATCTAAGGACCAACAATCATTTACTTGAGAACTCTCTGAATTTTGTGTAAGCACCACACAAGCACAAAAGTGAATGTAAATGAGATTTTAAAGCAGAGACATCAAACATTTCATTCAGTAAAACCCTCCAGTTGGGGAGAATTTTTGCCAGCAGAGCTGGATTCAGACAGGGGGTCTGTGTGAGGTTTTTGCAGCTGTGGGGGGGACTTTTTTGGGTCCACAAAAACCCGGAGAGGAGCACTGAGCCTAAAAGATTCCTGCAGCTCCCAGGTCACAGCTCCCAGCTGAGGAACCCGGACAGGGAACTGTCAAATGTCAAGAGAGGCAGTGAAATTCTCCCAAATCTGAATCTCCAGTGCCTCAGTCAGGGTTGGCTGTGTAGGGAGGACACACGGTTAGGCTCCTTCTGACTGAACATCAACTGATTGATTCTTCCAAGGCTCCAGCTGCAAATATTCCTGTGTATTTCTTCCTGTCCCTTTTTAATCAGAAGATGAAATGGGGTTGGGGATTTTTGTACTAAGACCCAAAGATTTGCATTTTTATCAGTTATTTTGTTTTTTCTGGCAGGCACAAACATCCCTAATAGATATCCAAGAGTTGTGGCAGTGAAATAAGCAGATCTCCAGCACTTTTCTCTACTGAACTGCATATTATTTTTCTGAGCAGTACAAGTCTATACCTGAAAAATGGAACTGGCTCATCATTTAGAGCAGGAGCTGACCAAGCAGGGACTTATTAAATCAACAGAAATAACTCTCAGACCTGAGGCAATAGACTGTGCTTATCTGTTTGCATCTGCTGTCTCCCCTTATTGTCAAGTGCTTAAAATGCTAAGTGAGAAGCAGACTTGATGTTCCTCCAAGCCTCTAAGCAAAGTTTAGTTACTCATCCTGCTCCCAAGAGCAGCCCCTCCAGGGGAAGAGCCAGGATCTTCTTTCAAACCACACGCACAGGCACCAGGGTGGGGAAACTCTTCCTTCTTCAGAAATTGCTGTGATGCCACCAGACCTTCTGGTAGAGCCAGAAGATGTAACTCCTTCAAGTTGTGACAAGAACCATCCTTGAGGAGGTTCTGTCATATTCCGTTTCTCACCAAGGAGCAGAGAGCCAATTTACAGACATTGACGTTAAAGCAGAAAGGCAGGTCCACCCCTCAAGGGTAAGAGGTCCCATCCCACCCTCCGTGGGTGACCATGGCTGCTCAAGCCAGATGATACAAACTTAGGAGCAAGGTGAAAGATTAATTTCAAATATCTGCAGGATTTTTATTTTCAGTATTACTAGTGCAAGTCTGAGCCCTTGTGCTGCTTCATGTCTTTCAGATCAACCAGCAACAAAGATTTGGGACTGTGAGCTCCAGATTGTCCTCTTGCTGCTTCCAGCGAGGAACGATGGGGACAACACTTGAAGATCATTTCTCTTACTGACAGGAACAACCTGTCAGGAAACAAAAAGTATCTGTGGCCACATAGCCCCAGATTAAGTGTGGCTAAAAAAGCCAAACCCCACCAACAGGTTATCACAGCACTAGCAGAAACTATCCCAGAATCCCAGACTGGTTTGGTTTGGAAGGGACCTTAAAGATCATCTCATCCCACCCCTGCCATGGGCAGGGACACCTTCCACCAGCCCAGGTTGCTCCAAACCCCATCCAACCTGGCCTTGGACACATCCAGGAATGGGGCAACCTGTGCCAGGGCCTGCACATCCTCCCAGGGAAGGATTTCTTCCTAAAATTACAAGCTGGGTCAAGGGGACCCCCATAAAAGAGGAGCAGCTACGATGGGAGTTGCTGAGGAAAAGGTTTGTTACGGTCTCCTGGGTGTTACACCGCACGAGAAATACGAGGGGTAGTTTTAGCCCCTGACCCCAGTGATTCTCCAGCTCATGTTGGCACATGCAAGGGAAATTAAATTAATTTAAATAAATCAGGCACACTCTCTCTCTCCTCCCTGACAGTGCACCTAACCAGCTCTGACTTTCACTCTCGGGCTAGGATTTATTTTGGAAAATTAGAAAAAAGTGTCTGCGTTCGTCTTCAGACAGGAAAAATTACACATTAAGAAAATTACACATTTAGACAGTTCATTGTCTAAAAATAATTTGCATAATGCTTTCCACTTTCAGAGCAAAACTCACGTTAATTAGGTTTGGTAACACATTTTTGAATTTAATTTTCATTTAGGATTGGTCAAAAAGTTGTTTTAGTCTTTTGCCTGTGTGACTAATTGGTCTTGATCAGATTCCTCCTGTCCAAGTTCCTGCAAGGTCATCGTCCTTTGGAGGCGACTGGTGCCTTTTGGGAGGGATCTCACAGGCTGAAGGTGGGAACAGCACCTGAATCGTCCCTGCATTTCCAGAGCAGCCTTCCCAAGGCAGAGCTCAGGCATCTGGTCCCTCTGTTGTGCCTTCTGTCCCACCCAGTGTCAAACCTCAGCCTGCTGGGCGACTGCAAAAGAGCAAGAATGAATTTGGGAGAAACAGCTGAATATTCTGATGTTTTAAGATGTTTACCATCTCCCTTTGAGCTGGTTTGGTGGTGCAGTTTCCCCCAGCACGCTCACGGTGGGGTTTCAGCTGAGCAAACCACCGAATTCCATGTGCTGATTTTGCCTCACCCCGAGGAAGCCAATTTTTCTCTTTACAGTCAGAGGAAGGAAGGGCTGAGAAAGCAGCAACTAAAGAGAAAAAACAGATCCATCAGTGTCACCAGGCCAGGGCTAAGTCACTCCACTCCAGAGCAAGAGCTGTGCCTGCAGGTGTGACACTCCACGGTGGGGCTGCTCCTGGGGAGGGGGAAAAGCAGCCCTGGGAAGGTTGTCAGACAGCTGGAAGCTCCAACACGAGCAGTGAGAGCTGAAGGGATGGGAAGTATCCAGATCTTTACCTGGAGAAAGCAGCAAATGTGAAGACAAGGCCAAGTCCTCCTTGTGTGAGGGGCAGGGATGGGGACGGGCAGGAGCTTTGGGACATCTCTCAGTTAGTCCAGGATCAGAGTGGGATGTTTCTGACACCGGGATGTTTCTGACACCGGGATGTTCCTGCAGAGCAGAGTTTCTGCAGCAGAAAGGCCACAGAAAGCAGGGACAGAAAGGAAGAAGGAAGAGCTTTGGGACATCTCTCAGTTAGTCCAGGATCAGAGTGGGATGTTTCTGACACCGGGATGTTTCTGACACCGGGATGTTTCTGACACCGGGATGTTCCTGCAGAGCAGAGTTTCTGCAGCAGAAAGGCCACAGAAAGCAGGGACAGAAAGGAAGAAGGAAGAGCTTTGGGACATCTCTCAGTTAGTCCAGGATCACAGCAGGATGTTTCTGACACTGGGCTGTTCCTGCAGAGTTTCTGCAGCAGAAAGGTCACAGAAAGCAGGGACAGAAGGGAGGAAGCCTCGTGCAGTACCAGGAGCACCAGGACAAGTGGCAGCCCAGGGGACAGGCACCACTCACTCACCTGGGAGGTGAGTGCCCAAGGAATCATCTCCTTTGGGATTGGACTGCTGTCCTCCGGGGGTGCAGCTCCTGCTTCCTGGCTTGCAATCCTGAGCAAAAGTGAATGGAGTAATTTTTTCTAATAGTATTTTCAAACAACAGCTCACCAAGTAACCAAATGAAATATGAAATATTTCCTTGTCCTTTCTCCTGCTTCTTGTCTAGGCAGTGCACTTTAGGGGTGAAATATATCCAGCATCACTGTGTTTATATTTTTAACTTTTCTTCTGTGTTTTCTTTCACAAACTGTACAACACAAGTTTTGTGGTTTTTTTTTCTTTAATTTTGCACTTCTTGCTTACTTCTCCTTATTTCATGGCTACCCATATTACTCAGGGTTTTGGAAAACATCTTTAAATCTTTATCCCCATTGCCTGTGACAGCAAAAAAAACGTGGGTGTGCTTAAACCTCTGCAGGTGTTGGATATGCACCTGCCTGTTTTTGGATGGGCAAACTGATACACCTGGTTAGATGACTCCTTAAACTCCCCAGCTCTGTGTCTTCTACTGCAGGTCATCAGCAAATTGAAACCCACCTCGTTCCTAGCCAAAATAAAACCCACCCCCAGGGCAAGGTCTATCTTGTCTCCTGCCCCAAAGGTGACCAGGCTGGAGGTGCTTGGGTTCCTGCTGGAATAAGGAGATACTGAAGGAGGAGGTGCTTGTCAGGCTCTCAAGGGTCATCCCACCCCTGTTCCTTGTGCTGTAGGACCTGGATGTTGCTGGACCACTTTGAGTTCTCTGCCTGTGACATGGTGCAGCTTTCAAGGTACTGAGTTAGAAAACTTTTGTAGATGTTTAGATTAAAGCTACAGGACTGCTTTTGAAGTATTACTGGGATTTTGGGGAACATCTTTCTATGGGCTGTGTTGCTCCTTCCAGTGACCTCTTTGCACTTCTGTGTGGTGGAAATGTGTGGGGGATGTGTGTCCATCTCATCCTGAGGCCACATTTCTGCACTCCAGGGTCCTTATTCCAAACATAAACAGTGTTCCCAAATACAGAAAGTAACCTTTGGTGTAAGTTACCCTGTAAGCAAAATATTTCATGGGCTTGTACATTGAATTCTTTCATCCCCTTTTGGTGCTAATAATTAAAGAAATCAACCAATCTGCCAAGCCACCAGCAATGGCTCTCAGAGCCGGCAGAGAGGGGAGGTGTCAGCAAGAACATGCTTATTAAACCAGCCCAGGAATGATTACCTGTCACACTGCCAGGCTGCTTGGATTACCAAGGCTTCAAGTTTAATTAATTAGGGGTTACTTTTCACATCTTATTAGTATTGTTTTCTTGCTTAGAATCCTCTGCAATGATTGATTTGCAATTACAGAGGGCACAGAAGATGGACTTGGCATTCAGTAGTGCACGACTGATTAAACAGGTGGATGGAGGGGGAATAACAAAGCCAGTCCAATGGAACTGTGTGGAAACTGCTCTGTAATGTTGTCTCTTTTCCTTAGGCCTTTGTTTAATTTAATAAAAGTGGCTGTATTTTGGTCTTTAGAGAAAAACATTGTAAGGATGTACCAAAACCTTTAATTACCCAGGTAGTGATAAAGCCTGTGACCTTCTATCATCACTTGTCACACTGGAGCCCTCCAAGAAGTCAGAGTTCTGGTTTGACCCAATACCATAATCCTGAAAGGTTTCTGTGGTCCCACTGGAATTGCAGCCTTCTCTCCACCCCAGCAGCAGCTTTCAGTAGTTTAACAGACAGGATAAATAGTGCTGGGGTCATTAAAACTGGGCAGAAATACATCAGATGAGAAATTCATGTAAGAAGCCTCTGTAATGTTAGTACTTTGAGCTTAAAAGGAAGAGGTAAATGGGCAAATTAAAATTGTAACATGGTCAAACTCCCCTGATTGTGCAGTGCTTCTAATGCTCTGCATATTTATTTGTTTAATGACCTCTTTATGCATTAATAAAATACTGATAATGATATTCAGTGATGAAATTATGTAGTATTTAGTATTTATATAATGTACCTATAACCATATACTATACAAACATATATTAATAGCTGCGTATGTCACCTGAAGTTACAAAGAGCCTTAAAATGAATGTGCTCATGTAAAGTGGAGAAAAATTGTGCTGCTCTCCCTGTATGATTATTATGTCTGTTGAATGTCACAAATACCACAAAAATGAGGTTGTAAAAATGATTTTCTAATTAAAACTACATCAAATGAGTAGATAAAAGCCTGTTCCTTTGAAATTGCATGATGTTCATAAACATCAAGGTATTTTGGTGTCTCAAAGTAAGCAATTTTCTCTGCTTCCAGGGAAAGACTGCATTCCTGCAGATCCCTGTAAGCTCTTGGTTTAATGAAGCTGAAAATAACCTTCAAATCTGAGGATCAGCTTCATTGCAGTTGCTCTCTGCTTTAAATCTGGTTTAACTCTCAATTGAGTTCTATTTATGATTGTTTCATTTAAGAAGTGATGGCTGAGGGAAATTCAAACTGCTTCCCAGTTTGATTGGTTTGCCCGTTGGAAATATTCAGCATCTTGGAGGAATGAAAGAGGAAAACAAGCATTATGAAGTCCAAAAGGAATGAAATTTAGTGTTTTGATTGTTTCCACGAGCTGTGGGAAGCCCTCACCCAAGGTATCTGATGTTCCTTTGGTCGAACCTCTTGGCATTTCCTTTCTGGTGC
Organism: Formicarius rufipectus; assembly: GCA_013399695.1. Classification (NCBI taxonomy): domain Eukaryota; kingdom Metazoa; phylum Chordata; class Aves; order Passeriformes; family Formicariidae; genus Formicarius; species Formicarius rufipectus. The sequence goes on from VXAU01001357.1 coordinate 481,106, forward strand.
ACTTGGCTCTCCACAGAGACACTTTTTTGTGTCACTGTGAAGAACCATGACCAAAATCCCAGTATTCCTGTCACATGAGGGGAAACGCCCATATCTTGGTGGTGTGGTGGGCACACCCCTGGCTGTAGAAACATTCCCTATGGATGGTCCCCACCATCTATCCAGAGGGAAGGTGACTGAGATGTCTGAGGAGGTCTTTTTGGCACCACCAGGCAGAGTGTTTTGCTGGTCAAGTCTGGAGTCTGGTTCTCCTCTGTGTAGCAATAGCTCAGCAGAGCTAAAGGAAGGAGAGTGAATCCGTGAGTTCAAGGCTCTTCAGGGAGATATTCTTTGCTTTAGCCCACAGCAGGATTCATCCCACTGCTCAGATTTCCCCAACCTTTTCCCAGTCCTTCCTGTAGAAGCAAGAAGTGAAATTAGGTTTAGTTTCAATATGCAAAGCTCTCATAATCCTTATCTGGAAGAGGAATTGTTTGTCTGTAATGAATGGGAGAGGTGAAAGGTGCAAAATTAAATCAACAGAAGAAACATTAATAATGAACTTGACATTTACTGTGTATTTAGCTAAGAGATATAAAGAGGAATATTGATCTCAGGCTTGTTCTCTTTGTACAGACACAGTCATCTGTGTATCTACTTTCAACACCAACTTCATGTTCAGGGGAAGCTTAGCAGCTGCTTCATGCAGAACTTGCCCCAGGAGATGTGGCAACCCCAAAAGGGATTTGAGCCATGCTAAGGGGGCACATTGGTGCTGAAATCTGTGCTCACCTCCCCTGAGTTTCCTTCAGAGCTGGCACAGAGCCATAACCTGCCTTTCCCAGAGGTGTCTGGCCTGGCAGGACACAAGAGCAAGCTCTGGTTCCTTTTCCCTGGCAGGCAAAAGCTCCCATTGATTTGCGAAGTCTGATGGAGTGGAGTATTTGTGTTTCTGTCCACCCACGAAAGTATTCCTTCTGCCCTGCTACTGTGAGTGGATTCAGGAGTCAGCATGGGATGGAGAAGCTTTGGTGGAAGAGGGGACTGCAGATGGAACCCCTCTTTTCTAACCCAGACCTGTTCTGCAGTGGACACACTGATACATCCCCTGAGTTTTAACACTGCATGTTACCACTGAAAGCTCTGTGGTACCCAGGAATGCTCCCCAATTTCTGATTTTTCTGCTGATGTGCAGTTGCAAACCAGTTGATAAACATCAACAGATGTGCCTTCTAGTGATAAACCAAGTTAGTGTGTCCTGATGCATTGGTTTGTTCAGAGTTCAGTCCAGATGCTGCCTCAGGAACATCCCTGTAGCTCAACAAATGATGGGCAAGTTGTCTAGAACAGCTGTCTCTTCCCAGATTAAATGTGCCTGTTACCTCCTCTTTGTTTCCATGCCTTTTCTGGCTGTCTCTTCCCCAGACCTGTCCCAGAGCACCTGTTTTTTGATGATTGTGAGAGACTTTCAGCTGCACAGACACTCCCTTGGGCTTTGATCCAGTTCCCCGAGCAGTTGTGCACACAAGTACCTGGACTTGTTCTCTTTGGTCCTCCCTGCAATGGTTTGCTCACAGGGCTGCCCTGAGCACGTGGGTTAAAATCAGCTGAGGTGACAAAGCAAATGCCAACCATTTTCTGCTTGTTGCTTTTTTTGGACTTTTCATTCCCAGAGGGAAAGTATTTCCTGCAATTTGGGGATGTAAACAACTAAATCTTATTGCTCTGTTCAGGAATAGCTGTTGCTTTGACTGGGGGAATATTTGCTAAGGTTGTTTTGTAAGTGCTCACTTGTCTAATCCTACATGTCTAGGAGATAACACATTATGGACACTTTGGGAAAAGAAATCAGTGTAGAGCATCATCAGTGAAAGAATATTTGTGAATATGACTTTTTTTTTTGAGTTCCTAAAGTGATTTATTTATAATTAGTTACTAATCCTCAAATAAACACCATTTGTCATTATTACCTCAGCTTTATAAAATAACAATCCAATGGCTTCACTTGGAGAGAGCACTTGAGTGTTTTGCTGAAATAGGATCTGTACTAACAGAAACTGGGCGTGGACACAGAATCCCAGAATAGTTTGGGTTGGAAGGGACCTCAAAGCCCACCCAGTGCCACCCCTGCCATGGACAGGGACACCTCCCAGCAGCCCAGGGTGCTCCAAGCCTCGTCCAACCCGGCCTTGGACACTTCCAGGGATGGAGCAGCCACAGCTTCTCTGGGCACCCTCTGCTGAGGCCTGCCCACCCTTACAAGGAGTTTTTTCTTAATATTCTGTCTAAACTACTCTCCTTTTGAAGCCATTTTCCTTGTCCTGTCACTCCATCCCTTGGAAATAGTCCTTCCCCATCTTTCTTGTAACTCCTTCAGATTCTGGGAGGCCAAAATGAGGTCCCCCCAGAGCTCTTCTCCAGGCTGAGCAGTCCCAGCTCTCTGAGCCCACCCAGACCTCTGCATGCAAACAATAATTTGGAATTTGCAGCCCTTACCTTGAGACATGTGCTCTGGGAGTTTCTTCTGAGAAGACCTTGCAAAGCTGGGTTGATGTGGGCAAGGTGAGCACTGTGTGCTGGAGCTCCCTGGGGGAGACTGGAGGTGTATAGGTGGTGTTGAACAGCATCATGAGCTAAGCTGCTAATTCATTAGGCATCTAAAGACATTTCTGCTAGTGAGCCATGGGCATTTCCAGCTCTCTGAGCTGTGCCTCTTGTATTTGGGGTACCTGTTGGTCCTCCCCCATAGCAAGGAGGGCTTGCAGAGAGGAAGGTCTGGGCTAAGGGAGCAGGGATATTGGAGCACACCTCCAATTGCTGTTCCTCAGCCTCCTCCTTGGGCAGAATGGACATTCCTGGCTCTGCTGGGGGGACACTCAGGGGCTCAACAGGGCCTGGACCTGCTGGATTTTGTCCAGATCCAGGTGGGGTTAAAACAACTGTACCTCTGTATCAGCCCTGTGTGTCACTGAACTGAACACACCCCCCCACTTCTGTTTCTTGTGTCTTCTGAGCTTTCTGCTTGCTCTGAGTGTGTTTTTTAAATTTTCTTTGCAAATTTGATCATTGTGGGGGGAATTTGACTTGAGGAACTAATTATGCACTGTCAAGATATAATTACCAGAGAAAGCAACGCAGATTTGGCCCGAAGAAACATCGTGAAGCTCATTTTGATTTCAGGACCCAAATCTGAATTGGCTCACATTTGTCTCACTATAAACAAGCTCTGTTATAGAAATAATCCCCTTTATTTTCTATCCCTACTAAATATTCCTCTTACAATCTGCCTCTTCCTAATAATTAGTACGTTGAGGTTTGAAGGTAGCTCTCAGCTGAATGGCTCTGTGTGGACTCATTAAGTTAAACTAACAGAGAACAGAATCGAGTCAGAATGATTTCAAATTACATTCTGTTTCTTGTTGACTTGAACTGAATTTTTTCTTTTTTAGGAGAAGGAACACAACTATTGTAACAGTTGTCAGCATCTCTGAGGGGTTTTGATGCTAATAATAACAACAGAAGGAAGAAAAATCCATTAGAGAGGAAATGAAAAAGAAGCAAGGCACTCTCCTATTTCCATAGATTAGACATAAAAATTATTACCTTGCAGGATTAATGGAACTATAGATTAGATGTAAAATCTGGTGTTGAAGGGTGATGAAAGCACCTTTCAAGTTCTCCTGCTCGCTTGGTTGATGTGCACATCTCTTACCCAGCAAGAGTGCTGCAATATGTGCTGCCTCACCTGCAGACCCATCCCATCTGCCTGCTTATGCATCTCGTTAGTGGGGAAACCTTTGTTTGAACGGGAAATGTTCTCATAAAGGAGAATAATGCCAGCAAAGGGAAGACAGAACTGGAGGGAAGTGCCAGGATTTCAATTTTTGTCGTTTGCTCCATTTTGAGAAGCTTCAAGTTGTACCTGTGATACATTTTGAACTATCCCAGAGCAGATGATGTTATCAGATTTTCATTCTCTTACTTGTTTCTTTTTATCACTTTAGGAAATGCATAACTTACATGGAGTCCAAACTTTCTTCCTGTGTCTGGAAGACAACACTGCAGCCTCCTTTGGTGTTTGACCAAAGTTTAAGTCATAAGAAAAACTGCAACAAGAACAGAGTAATACTACCATTGATGCAAAAATAAATAATACTACAGTGTTATGTGCATTTTTAATCTATAATTCTGCAAATCAGGTAGAGATCCTGCAGGCAGCTGTTTACGGAGGTTTGTTGCCTAACCATGCAGGTGCAAATATAGTATCTGAATTTGTGTATTTTCACCCCTTTTTCTGGTACAACAAACCATCTTCTCAATACTTGAGCAGTCCAATTTCTCTGGTTTGTCATCTTGCTGCTAAAAGTTACCTTTATCCTTATTCACAATTCTTTTCTCTCTGGCACTGTGAGGTTTCACCCTGGGAGAAGGTCAGCACTTGCTGAATGGGCAAGGCAAGGAGACACCAACTCCCTGGACTCAAAGCTCCACTCCCTGGTCCCTCTGGAGTCCTAAAGTCCCTGTCAGGTGTTTCCTGGCAGGACATGGACATCAGAAACCTGAGGCCTGAGGGGGTCCTGTACCCTGCAGGAGAAGATGATGTTGGTGAAGGTTATTGTGGAGCCTGTCAGTGGGACAAGTACAACAAAATGCCCCAAAGTAGCATTCTTGTTCTCCAGAGGTGAAGTGGTGGCAATATTAGAAAATTAATTAGAAAATTAATTGGGGAAAAAACAACTTAGAAAACTTTACACCTTCAACCCATACAACTCCTTCTCCTCGTTAAACCAAACCAATCACATCTCCCAGGAAAAACTTTCAAGCCTCTGCTTTTGGGAATTTGGGGAAATTTAGGGATGCTCTCAAGAAGTAGAGCTGTGATTCAGCTGATTATTGCTCCATCAATCCCCGAGGCCTTGGGTGGTGCTGTGGTGGTGGGTGACAGCTCTGTGGCCTCCTTTGTCACAGCCTAAAATAATGCAGCTATTACTGGATGTGCTGCTCTTGGCAAACAAGGCAGTAAAACACTTTGGGATTTTATTTCCTGCCCCAAACCCACAGGTTATGGTCTTTTCAGGGAAGATGTTTGCAATTTCCTTGTAGTGACAGTATTTTTCTTTCCATGCCTGATTGCTTGACCTGACTTTTGTATTTCCATTTCCCACTGCTGTTATTTCCTCTCATGTGATTTCAGGGCATAGATTATTATCATCATTATAATTTGAAAACATCCTTATTTCAAGGATTAACTTGGAGTTATATATCTACTCTTAAGAGAAGCTAAGAAGGAATAACTAAGATTAATGATTAGTATGTTTTAGAAAAGCTGATATCAATAAATTTTGGGGGAGAAAATATGGAAAATTTGGATCTCTTGGGAGACTCCTCAACAAAAAAAAGAGTGTAAGAGAACTGTCAGCTCCCCACAGAAATGATGGTATGAGCAGAACTGACTCAAGCTACTATGACAGATACTTAACCTTTATAAATTTAGGTGTAATTTACATTCTTCATTCCTATGGAAAGAGGATTTCTGGCCAGGAAATCTGTCCATAGGGAACAATCTTTCCTCTTAACCTAGGTGGGCCTGAGTTGGAGAGACCAAAACTGCTGACAGATGTCACTGCCCTGCACAGATTTGGGTAAATTGGAGCCCAGCAGAGCACACCAAGAGCAGTCACCAGTCTAGAAAATGTGTTACTTAAACTGCAGGTGAAGAGAGGAAAGACTTAAAGGGTATGGCAGTGTTATAATGTCAAATAACCTCCTACATTCCAGAAGAACAGGGAGAAAGAAAAGGCTTCAATTGTTTTCTGTGAGGAAAAGGGAAATCCTGTACCATAAAAGTTAAGATAATGAATAAAAAAGTATGTTAGTAGTAGAGCTCAGAGCCATGTAAACTCTCCCAAAGTATATAAAAAAATTAGGAAAAATGTGTATTTTTTGATTGATGGAAATGAATAATATTAGAGTTATGAAAAAGCAGAACATCAGCTTCTGCTGCCTCTCCTGCTTCCCTGGCACTGTGGCCTGCAGGGCTCGTCCCCTTTGTCTCACCTTCAGTCCCTGAGGACATTGTAAGTCCAATCAATTCCTCTGGACCTCAGTTTGAGAGGCAAACTTGGAATCTCCTGGAAATTTTGATTCTGATGTGAACTTAGCTATTTATATCCACATCAAGGAGCTGTTTCCAAATCCCAGTCTCCACAGTTTTATTTATTAATATCCCACAGCCCTAAACGTGTGGGAACAATGTGTCCTGGCAGGGCTGAACTTCAGAGGGCCCCTCCAACTGAATTACTCCTTGTTCCTCTAAACCCAAACTGTTCCTCTAAATCCAAAATGTGCATCTTGGGCATATCCCTTGGGAATGAAGACCAAAATTCTCTGCTGGTGCTCCTGAACCAGCACCAGCTGAAGCCATGAATGAATTAAGCATCCTGGTTGTGTTGCATTATTAAAAATACTTTTTTTTTTGGGTAGGGGCAGTCATTTTGGACACTTGGAAATGATTTTTCCTGTGAAATCAGGCTCTGGACCTGTTATGGACTTCCTATGGGTATTCTTTGAACACTTGCTCAGGTTGAGAGGTGCTTTGATTTTGCTGAGGATGGATGAATAAACATTCATTAGCAATTAAGCTGTTTGGAGCAGGTATGGATCCATCTGGAGAATGAGACAGGATTGATGGGAAGTATCCAGAGGTGGAAGGCTAATGCATTAACCTACATCAGCTCATCTAACCCCAGGATACCTTGGGTGAGTGTTTCTGCTCAGCTGTGGCAGGAAACTGAAAGTCATTTTGATCTTGCTGTCAGGAGATCTTAGATAAAGAGGGTGTAATTCTCAGGGGATATTTTAAGGATAATTTGTGTGGATAAAGCCAATGGAGAGGTCTCATCTGTTTTTGCTTGGCCATATAATGGGGTTTGGATACAACCCTTTTTTATCCTCTCATTAGCGTTTGTCTATAGAGGAAAATAGTTTCTTTCTTAGTTTGGTTTTATTTAAGTACTGGTGTAATGTACTACATAGCAATTATTTATTTGTGGTTTATTAAAGTACTCCTATTCCCCACTGCTGTGTTCAGCTTTTATGAACAATTTCTCAGGAATTGTCAGGAAGTTCATATTCAGACATGGACCTTCCCCTGCTCCATCCAGACTTTTGTTCATATGGATGATGTGGCAGCACTTCAAAAGATTTGCAATATCTTCTAAATTAAATACTCTGTTTATATGACCTTGGTATTTTTGTAATATGTAGCAAATGAATATGCCGTGTCTACACTCCTATGGCCTAAACTTTCATCAGTTTATTTAAGGTGCCTGAGCATCTTTCTCTTCATTCAGGTATCTTTGGTTCTCCAGTGCAGTGGAGAAAAACCCCTCACCCCCTCTCAGAGCTGCTGCTGCATCCCTGCCTGTCTCAGGACAAGCAGGCAGGGGGTTATTTGGAGTTTAGCAGCTTCAAAATCACTGACCCTGAGCAGTCACGGTTTACAAGGCACAATTTGAAGACAGTTCACCCAAGTCTGGTGCTAAAGAAGTTTATTTCTCACTGAGCTGGGGAGGAGCTCTTGGTGTGCCCTTTCTGAGGCTTCAGCCACGTGTTGCTGTACAAGTTTCACTGTTGACCTGCCCTGCAAAACAAACTATTGCTCAGACACTTGAATTTGGATATAATTACTCACCCTCAGGTGTTTTGCTGTCCCAAGACACTCCAAGACAACGTATCACTTGTCCAGCAGAGGTGTGTGCTATGAGAGAGACACTGAGGGCCCCCTGGGTGATGCTCTGCCCTGCAGAGGAGAGCAGGAGATGCAGCAACTCTGCTCTCCATTGACAGGGCAGAGCATGGGACAGGGTTTGGATCAGCTGTTGGGAGCTGGAATTGCTCAGTGAGAGTCTCTTGTAATTACTGTAATTAAAATATAAAGTACTAATTGTTTGTAGGTTTTGCTGGGACTGGCTGGTTCATTCCTGGGGTTGGTGCTGGTTTTCCCTTACACTTTACATCCAGTAAGGGAAAATGAAGATGCTTTTTCAGTGCTTTTAATTTAAGAAGAGCTTGATGTTCTCTATTTAAAACAAATCAAGCACGAGTGAAGAGGGAAGAGTGACTTTTAAAATGCAAACTGTGTGTATAAATCTTTACTTTTAAGCTTTTCTTTCCCAGTTCCAAGGCAAATGTCTTTATCTGTTCCTCTGAATAGTCCCCCAGCCTGCTTTAGATAAGGTCTGATCTAATGATAACGTGGCTGTGCTGTTTCATTTACAATTCAAGAAGTAAGCAAGGAACAGTTTTTCTTTATAAGTCTTAATGACTTTACAGCCCTTGGTAACTGATATTACTGTGAAGAAAATATCAAGGTTGCTTGAATTTTGGAGTGGGTGTTGTGTTTGGCAGAGAGTCAGGGCAGGAGAGGAATTGCTGACAGGACATGAAGGGATGTCTGATCCCTCTGCTGTCAGCCCAGTCACACGGGTTTGGGCACTGCAAGGAGGAAACAACTTAGTACTTTGAGGAATATTCCCAGCTTTTCTGTGTATTATGTGTGACCTGAAATGTTGTGGAAAAAATTCCTTCTATTTGAGGAGGTACCACGAGAGAAATCGCTGTGATGAATTACCCACCTTGTACAGATATTCCTGCACTTAAATTTTCTAGAAAAATTTGAGGGGTTTTTTTTAAGTGTATTTTTATCATCTTCCAAGTTATTCTTTGCTAGTAACTGAAGAAGCACTTATGCAGCTGAAGACACGTTGTAATAATAATTTATTCTAGTACCGAACCTTCCAAACAGGAAGACCATTTGCATGCAAGACACACAAAACCTTGTAAGTGAAAAGTGAACATCAATCTTTAATGCAACGTGGTGTCATTTCAGTTCTCCCACTGTTAGGCAGAGGAACTCCTGGATATTGCCTTAATGCTGTTCTTTTGTAACGAGGCTTTTGTGTAGCCTGAACCTTTAGTAGGGAGTACAGGAACTGATTGGAGGGAAATTCAGGCTTTATGGCATGAGTAATTGCTTGTTTTGGATACTTTGGCTCAGTCCTGGAGCAACAGCAAAGCACTCAATCCGTGCTCATCATTTCACGTTCTAAATGTGGCTTTCTTAGTTTGGAATTGTAGCTGCCGTTTCCAAAGCACTGTTGACACAGAGAAACCAAAGAGAGAATGAAAATGCTGTGCAGTATTTTGCATAGAAAGAAAAGATCCTAGAAAACTTGCTGTTTGCCTTACAAGAAATAATTGTGGCACATTAGTCTCCTTTAATTGCTGTGGTAATTTAAGTGACTTGTGTACCTTTGCTGTAGTTATAGTGTCACTAAAGCTGCAAATCCTGTAGAAAAGTAAGCGAATAGTGCCCTATTGAAGCAGCTGTTTAGGCAATGAGGGAGTGGGGTTTAATCAGGGCATCTTTCTGACTCTCCCTGTGGTTTAGGATTTGCTGTGGTGATTCCCAGTGCACAGCTGCAAAGGGATTGCCTTCAGGAAGAGGAGCAAGGGCCAGTCGAGGATACGCCACCGGCGTGCACGGCAGAGGAAGGGGTTTGTATCCTTGATGGAGCAACTGGGAAGCAAAAATTCCTCTGCCCTGAGAAATATCTTCATTTATTTGAGGAATGGAGTTCGTTGTTGAATGTGTGTTATATGTGTGACCATCAGCACACAGAAATAGGGGGGGATGTAATGAATTATTTTTCCTTTCTGGTGTGATGGAGTTCAGTCTCTTTGGAAACTCTTAAGAAAGACTTCCATTTCTATGTCATGATTTTATGGTATCCCAATGACAGGACCTAAAACCTGTGGCTTTTTCAAAGACTCAGAGTATGATCTGTGTCTTTGCTGGATCCAGGTGGGAGTGTTTTACCCATATTCCAGGACTCACAATGAGAAGGGAACAAGGTGAGTGGCAATGATGGTTTTGTGCCCACAGAGGGGCTGTCTGGGATTGGCAGCACTGGAAGGAATCCTGTTCTAACGTGGCTTTGACTGAGTCAAACTCATACAGGTTTTCCCCTCTGTGCCATTCTGATTTAAACACTCCACATCAGGACCGAAATAAAGCTTTTTATGGCAAACACACTGAAAGGAGCCAAACTGACCTTGGTGCTCTCAGCCCTAATTGCCCATAATTACCCAACAAATGAGCAAATGCAGCAGTGTCATAAGATGCTGGAGGGAGACTGGGAGATTTCTGTGCTCTGCACATTTGCCACCATCAGATATTGTATTTCTGTTAAAAGGAGAGGGAAATAATTGCCTAAATGTAGGTCTGTGCTGGCTAAGGACTAGTGTGTAGAAAGCTGTAAAACAAGATAACTGGGAAAATAAAAAGAAATGGAAACAGCACTTCTATTCCTGTTAAAGCTTTCAGGACTAGGAGAGTAGAGCTTTTTCTATGGAATACATCTAATGGATTAAAGTCTCCTTTTCCAACCCCCTGTGCTTTATCTCAGAATGACACACCTTGGGATAGGCTTTATAAAGCCTTAAAAATGCAGATTCAGGGTTATCATGTTGCTTCCAGTCTTAGCCAATTTGCCAAGGTGTTGTTGCCTCCCTTCAGTAAGGCCTGGAAGTGCTCCCTGCCATCAGTCCTTAGTGCTTGGTCTGTTCTTGCAAGTGCAGAGTGCTGCCCTGTGGCAAAGAGGGCTGATCAATTCAGTCCCCATGGGGTGTGTCACCCCTTTGGGCCACTTTGTATTAAACATTTTTGGGAGTATTTCCCCAGGGTTTTTCTGAGCTTTTCTCTTTTTGGTCCCCCTCTTGGGTCATACATACTGGTTTTTAGTGCCACTTACTCCTTACTAACTAAAGAATAAATAAAAGTGCTTAAATAATGTCTTCAACTGAGAGTTTGATCATCTCACTTCTTCTGAAGTTCTCTGCATGGATTTCCCTCCACGTGGTTTTGCCTGACCAGGATATCTCCCCAGTCAAACACTGCTGAATTCTATACATAGAATTATAACTATTGCTGTTTAAGATGTCACTCCTGTGGAGCATCTTCCGGAGATGAACAGAACTGCTGAGATGTTCCAGCTACTGGTTTTCTAATGGAGGGGGAGTCTCCAACCTCTTCTGTTCCCGGGATCTTCCTCCCCATCCTCTGAAATGCAGCACTCTGTCAAGTCTTACTTCTTCCTCTCTGTTACTAGAAAGTCAGAACTATAGAATTTTTTTACAGAACAACAACCAAAAAAAAAACCTAATTGAAAATGGAAAAGAGAATGGAAGCTAACTTTTGAATGGGGAAAAAAAACAAAAACAAAACAAACAACAGTTTGAAACCAGCTCATTCCTGAGTTTAACCCTTTTCCACTGAGCGTTTACCTCATTCTAATTGCAATAATCACCCAGGTACTGTCATTGATTTTTCTCTCAGACAGTAACGCTCAAATTATGGAACCAAGTGGCTCACTCTGTATTGCTTCAGCCTGGTACAAATGCATGTACCAGATAATCATTATATTTCAAATCAAGTACACTCATTTTTTTTCTCTCAAAAGGGACCAGACATTCCTTTTATCCATGAGTTATCATTGTCTGACTGTGTCCAGTTGCCCTTTGCCTTATGATTACTCTATGTTTTAATGGCACTAGGTGACCCTCCTTATTAAATTTCTGAGACATTTATATCTATTTCACACATTTCTGTCCCACAATATTATTTTCTCTCTCTTATTTATCACCTCTGTATCTCCACCTGAACACTTGTGGCCATTTTCAATGACCCTGTGATGTTTTCCTGTGGGTAAATGATAATTTTTCTACCCATGTTTTGGCATTTTGCTCATTATTTTGCCCTTGGGATTGTGTTCCATTCCCTTTGGACATGTCACTGACTTCACTTCTTCCAAGTCAGACAGAGATATTTTATTTAACAAGATGCTTATTTTATACTAATTTAGATCCAGCAGTCTTTAACATGTAACCCCTTTTATTATGTTTGATATTTCCTTCACAATAAATTAGGACTCTCAGGGAAGTTTTATATTGCTATAGTAATGGCATCATTTGCTTTAATTTCCAAATTTATTTATGAATTTTAATAATAATGTTGGTTAATTATATGTGTCTCCTAAAGTGCATTATCAACTGAAGTGAAATTTTTTATTCAGCTCCAGCAAAGCTTAGAGACAACCCAAGGTCATTGTGGTAGTCAAGTTATTCCTTCCCTGGAGCAAAGTTTTCCTGGAACGAGTGATGTGTTGGGAAATCTGTACAGTTAGTAAAAGATTCTTCCTCTATCCATACTTAATAATCTAGTTCAATATTAACTATTTGCCAAGGCTCTGCAGGACGTTTGTAATTTGGTAATTTAAGAAGTGTTTCATAGGTTTTGTGTTTTTTTTGTCTGCTGGTCACTATGACGGTAATTGTCGGCACATCTTCTCTTTAGGAGAATCCATAGTTTTCCTGGTTGCTCAAGGATGTTGCAGACACTCCTGTCTCCTACTGGCAGGGAACTTCTCCTCGAAGTTGTCCTGCTCTCAGGAAAAGTTACCAGTGTGTTCCATGGCCACTTCTGCTCCTTTTAAACCACAAAAGTGATGGCATCTTCCTGCAGGACTGACCGTTACTCAGACCAGCCCTCCTGGTCAGTAGGTACTAAATTACCACATAAAAACAGGTATAAGAAAATTAGATTCTTGGCTCTGTTATTTGTATCTCTCTGTTATTTTTTCAAATATCTGAATATGAAATAGTCACCCTTTCCTAAAAAAAAAAAAAGACAAACCACAAAACACTTGAGCCTTTAATCCTTTTGTTTTCTTCCTGGAGACATCTATTATTTTTACTGGAAAGAAATGCAAAGCTGAATAACTAATAATAATAATAATACCCTGCAATATAATATGTTATAAGTATGTTTTTATATGTTATATATATATAACATATATATGTGTAAACATATACATATATATGTTATATGCATGTATATATATACACACACATATATAACATATATATATATATAAATTTCCATATATATATGGGGAAAAAAGCTGGCAGGGACTGGGGGTGTGACAGTGGTGGCTCAGCTCTTGTCCCTACTCTGCCACAGCCAGAAACTCAGGTGGGGCTGGAGGACCATCTGCCCCAAGGTCACATCATGATGCACCAGGTGAGCTCTGACCAGACATGCAAGGGGTCACCCCCCTCATTTCATTAAGCAGCTGCCTTCAGAATCAGCCTCTCCTCCTTCCCAAAGCTGGGACACAATCTGTCATTTGGGCTCCTCTTCAGGAAAAGTATGAAAAAAAAAAAAATTAATTAAAAAATAAATGTAATAGGTTGGGAAGGGTGGATAATGAAGTTAGGACTTAAGGAGGTGTGTCCTGAGCGTTATTTACCAGCTGGAGTGTTTTATTGCTTTAAGGTTGTTGTCAGTGTTGCAGCTCTGTAATTTCACCTTAAAATAATTGGTAGATTTTTTTAGAATTATTATTATTCTAATTAGTAATGTAGGTAATACCCTTATGCAAAAATAACAGCTAAAGTCTTCCTGGTTGTAAAAAATATGCTCCTGTAACTTGATAAGCTGAGAAATTTAGTCTCAAATTTTTTTGTGTTTTTTTCTTAAATAGCATTAGAAAATGCATCAGAGGCTATTTTGGGTCTGCCTGAATCTCTGGAGCTGGCAGACTCCTGGGCTTCCCAGGGGTCTGTGCATGTGTGTCTTCAAACTGGCACAAATAGGTAGTTGTATAAATGTTTATTTTATGTTAGAGAGCATTTTGACAGCCTAAATACTGACTGGGGCAATATGGGCTCTTAAATCCAAGTATCTCATTTACCTGCAGTTGAGTTATTAGAAAGCCTGTGCTCTAGCTAAGCGTATCATATGTGAATTTAGCCATTTCTGGAAGGCAAAAAATGAATGACGTGCCTTGGAAGGTTTAAGAGACAGTTTTCTCTCTTTTATAAGGGCTCAGAAGGAGGAGGACTGTCTTTAAAGAGGTTTGGAATCTGACACATGCCTTTTTCTTTCCTGAAACCGGTTTTCAACTCTTCACCAATTAGGTTTCCTGTGGAGCAATACCCACTCTTTATTCACAGCAATAAAACTGAACCTGAATGTTAACCTTGACAAATCCACGTTCAGAAAGTGTCTCTGAGGTCTCTAAATCTGCTGGTAGAAGAGAAAAATCCCTTTCTGCAGGTACACTTCAGGTAGGAAGGAGAATGGAAAAGACAATCACATGAAGCTGGAGAAGCTGAGAGAAGATTTCAAACCTGCCAGCCTTTCCCAGCTAGAAGGCTCCAAAAGAAGCACCCTCAGAGGGCTTGGTCTGCCAAGTACCTGAATGCAGGTGTTGGAGGAGGAGGAGGATGTACTAATGAATGAAAGTCCTCTCTGTTTGGGTTTTTTTTTTCAGTGGTGTTTCTATCAAAGGGCAGATCAAGGATGCCTTTCTCTGCTCTGCATTTTTGTCCAGAGCACAAAGGCAGAGCTGGGAGGAGGTACCTGAGTTACTGGTGGTATTCTTTGAATGGGAAGCACTATCAGGAGCTTGAAGTTAGGGGGAAGCAAATGTTAATCTCCTTTCTCTCTCTGTTTATAAGCACTGAACTCTCTCCTAAAATTAATGCTGTCAGCCACAAATGACAGATTCAAATCACTTGCTTGTAGGGCACTTTTGATTTTGGAATATCCCTATTGTTCTCTCATTACACCTTGAAAAATAAAAAAGCAGACGAGATATTTTGATCAAGTGACAGAATCAACCCCATTTTGATATTTCCAGCAACTGATGCATGAATGACCAAAGGAAAAGGATTCTTTTTTTTCATGCAGCCTTGGATTTCCTTTCTCAGCTGAAAAGGTGGATCATAAATATTGGCAACACGTAAGAATTGGCTCTGGTAAGACTCACTATTTGCTCTCTTGAAGAGCAGCAGTTATTAATTTTCAGACATAATCAAGTGATTTATATTCATGATTAGGGTTCAAAGCATCATGACACTTGTTCTTTCTGCATCAGATGCCTTCTCACTTTCTGCTTCTTGTGTTCAGTAGCTATTAAAGTGGGAATGAGAGGCTTGGGGGTTTTTAGAAGTATTCTTATAATACTGTTCCTCTGATTTCTGATCATCACAACACCTGAGCAATGTCTGCACTAAGACTTTGAGCAATGTTTGCTGTATTTTAGAGATTCACAGCAAGTCATTTCTTCATCTGCACTGAGAACTGCAAAGTTTCTGCCTCTTTCTCTACACCAGATATTCCAATAGAATTCTTACCTTTGTCATTGCTGTCATGATTAGCATTAGTCTCCAACCTGACCTGATAAAAAACTCATAAATAACACTGGGATTCAATTTTCAAGTATGTCCAATACCTCTGCCAGACTTTGTTGGATCAAGTGTCACTTGAATGAAGGTAGAGGTCCATCATTTTGACATATAGAAATCTATTTGTCTACAAAAAGATGCTTTTTACACAATATCTAATTGCATTTCTTTTAGAAAAACTCCAGATACTTTGAAAATTAATTCAAATATGTTCTACTTTTCCATTGCAATGAATTTACTCGGTTGACGTTATTTCTGTATCTGGTGGATAAACAAAATCAAAATATTTTGCCTGTCAACTGCTATAAAATGAAAACTAATTTTGTCTGAAGCATCTGATCCTGAATTGTGAGGTGTTTTGGGAAAATGACACAACACTGGATGAATCCAAATTCATTCTCTGCAGAGTCTCTTGAGGGGTGGGGGAGTGTTTGCAAAGCACTTTTGAGGCTTCTCAGTTCTTTGTCTTGCTCGGTTTAGGGTCTGGAGGAGACTCCAGCCCTCTGACAACTGCTCAGCTTTCTTGCTTCCTTGAACGTGGCCAGAGCTGCCCTGGAGAGCTCCCAGTTGGCTGAACTGGGATGTCAGAGTGGTTTCATGCCTGCAAACGTGGCATGTGGGGAGTAGGAAGTGTGTTCCCCTTGGACCTGTGACCGATGTCCTTCCATGATAATCATAATGATGATGATGATGATGTTCCTGGCTGAACTGATAATTTGCAAGCAGATTCTTACAGGCATTAAGGGCTGTAACTTAACTGTAAGTTATATTAAATATTTGATGCCCCCAAATCTCACAAAACTGTAGTAAAATTGGAAGCTATTTCTTTTTTCTTGGCATGGCCCTTCAGCTGAAACCCCAGTTCTTAGCACAGTGACTGACTGGATACAACCAGGGAGCTGACTCTGAGCAGCTAACGAGTTTGTCAAGTTGTATGTGATTTAATTAACAGACCTGTTACAAGCAGAGAGATAAATGTCTCTTTTCAAATGCCTACATTTTTAGCAGTGCCTGATTTCCTGTGCTCTTCTCTCCAGTCTAACCTGTACTCTCGGGCTTCCAGCAATTCCTCTCATCAGCTGTCAGAGATAAATCAGCTCTTCATTCCTGGAGACCAAAGCAGGACCCAGTGGAGAGCACACAGCTCCAGCTCTGGATTTAATGGAGTTCCTGGTTGTCTTTGTGGCCTCTCAGTGTCCCTGCCTGAAGAGCCTTCCCCATTCCTCCTTCCTGGGGTTTGCTCTCCCATCTTGCCCTGAGAGCCCTGTCGTGGACATCCTTTGTGGACTAATAACAACCCACTTGACTGGGAATCCTGCTGGTCCACCCTCTCAGGAGGCCTTTGTGTGCTGGGTTTTTATGCTCTGGAGTGGTCCAGAGAATGATCACCAGGTGATGGATAATAGAAGTTTGCAGCCCCATGAATTCAGGAAGGCACTGAAGCAAATTGTTTTATGGATGGCAGGCTGATTGCAGGCACGGTAAAATGAAACATGTGGGCATCTCCTGGGCTGGGCTGAGTGCTGTCCTGGCACACTGAGGTGAAATACATACCTTGGAAAAGAGATTTACATCAAGCAAACCCCTCGGGCCTCCCTCACCATCATCGTCTTCAGAATCCATGTGTTTTGTCTCAGTGTAGACTCACAGAGCAGCGCATTGAGCAATGTTTCCAGAGTTTACTGGGGCACGTGGAGACGTGTTGTCCCAAGGAAAGGAGAGGGTGAGGTCACTCAGCAAGACCATTTCAAAGCCCCAGCCCCTAGTGGCATCTGTCTGGGCAAGGAGAGATGGGTGGGTGGTGCAGGAGAGCCCCAGTGCTCTGTGTGTGTCATTGATTTCCTTCCCTTGAAGTGCTGCTTGAGGAAAAGAGGAGCATCCCCGCTGAGCTCAGGGAGGAAACGTCTCATTCCTGCCCTTCCCACTCAGGTGTGAGACCTTGAGAAAGAGGAACAAAGCTGGGAACAGGTCAAAAAGTGCAAGTGGCACTTCTCAGTCATTGCTTTATTACTGGAAAAAGCAACTTGTGAGTAGTTAACAGTATGAAGTGAAAGCTTTCCTTTGGGAAATGGAGATTTAATGTTAAGGTCATGTATAGCTGTTGTGAGAAAAATCAGAGCCCAGTTAGGTGTGAAGGTCTCATACTAAGATTATGACTGAAGCCTCTTCCCTAAAAACTCTTTTCCATGTCAATGTTTCCTCTTTTTTCTCTGCTTTTGACATTTATTGTTATTATCCTGTGAAATCTGTTTATATTATTATTCAAATTAATACTTTAAATTGAATTCCAATAAGAATTTGAGTGCTCATAAATTCGATTCTCTCCTGCAACTCTTGCAAGAGCTCTTTTCCTCATTTGGGAATGTTTAATGACTTCTCGTGGTGCTTCAAGCAGAAATGAGAGGCAGATCATGTGAAGGTTCCATGGAGGTTCTAATTAACAAAGAAAAAGGAGAGAATTAAAAACAGTAGTTATGCAAGTGGATAAGCTTATTTGAATTTTATAGCTCTTTTTATCTCATTTGCAGAATCTAATGCATTATATTGAACCAAAATATTATTAATTAACCAGCCATTCCTGCAATAATCACAGTGACTCTGCTTGGTCCAAAGTGTGTGCAATCTCCTGTAATTATGTTGTACCTGCTGTTGGCCCAGGGGTTTGCAAACAGGGCAGTGAACTGATAACAGCACAACTTAAAGCCTCAGTTTTCATGGTGAGCTTTCCAGTTAAGAGCAGCACATGAAGGAACCAGAGGAGCTTTAAGGTATGTCCCTCATTTCATTGCATTCAAGTTTCTGGAGAGCTTCACCTCACTGCTGAGTGCTCAGGAACAACTTATATTTATAAATTATAAAGCCTTATTTTCCAGGTATTAGGGCTTGGGGGAAGATTGCGAGAAGGAAAGAGCTGAAATGCAGTGATTGAGTTGGGGGGGAGGCCTCGATGACAAGAACTTTAATAAGATTCCAGTTTTCCAAAAAATGATCATGAGTTCTTAGGACTGCTGGTTGATATCACGTGGGGGAGCAGAGCAAAAGAGGATTTGGAGATATGGATACGTGTAGGGTGGGGGTTATACCTGGAAGAAATGGCAAGCAGGGGTATAAAATGACTTAAAACTGTTATTTCTCATAAAAATAGTTGCTTCTAAAGCATCTTTCATTGTTGTGGGTCATCACTAAAACATTTAGGAGTGTTTTTATGAACCAGTGCAACACGTGTGTTCCCACACTTTCTTGATCTAACTAGAAAGAGCCAATTTCTCTGTATTTAACTCTGTTTTATAAGGTTAAATGTTCTTAACCAAATGTTAAATGCAGAAGTAGCTGCCCATGTCTATTGATCGAGGTGCTGGAGATGAGTTTTAATTAGTTTAATTGCTGGTGCACAGTTCAGTGTTAACGGTACCGGGGTGTGCTTTGAATGGGGCTGAGCAACAAGTTTACTCTGTCTGACAAAAAAACCCCTCAAATTCTGGGGAAACCACAAGTTTTACAGCTGTTTAAGGCACTGACTCCATCAACACTCACATTTCAGTTTTGGTTTCAGGAGCAACCAGTGCCCATGGGCTTCCCCACCTATGTTCTTCCACTGTATAAATAAGTTAATTTACCCTGTTACCTTTGTCTTGCCTTTCCCAGTTGTTATGGACATACTAGCAGAGTTTGTTAATTTTAATAAATCAACCCCCTCCTTTGTAAAATAAGATATAGTTGTGTTTGTGCTGAAGCAGGACAGAATGCTTAAAAAAATTTTAAAAAAAGGGGAAAAGGGAAGACTTTCTTTGTTTTTTGTTCAGAAATTTTAGTAAGATGTGAGAAACTCCATAGTTAATCTCAGGAGAAAATTGTTCACTCTATGTGAAGTGGTTTTCAGGGAAAAAAAATACATTTCTCAGTGATTGCCCACTGGTGTAATAATGTTGGAATCTGTGCTGGGGGAATTGTCCTGCCTTGGAGGCTTATTGTACATCGTCCTTAAGGACTGTTTTATTCAAGCCTCAGGATTAGGTGACACGGTTTAAAACCTGAATCACTTCCACGTTTTGCCCCTTCAATCCATTAGCAATGCAACTTCTAGAGCTGCCAAAGCTGCTACTGGTGTTTTCCTTTTACCAAAGGTGTTTCTCTGGCTCTAGATGGCCAAGAGGAGTCTCAGCGGGCTGGAGATCAGCCTGATCGTCCTCTTCTGCATAGCAACAGCCATACTCTGTGTCTTCATTGGGCTTTTTGCAACAGGACATCCTGGAGTCAAAGATCCAGGTAAGGGCTTCCCGGGGATGCTGCAGGACCACAACAAAGCCCTGAGTCGGGAGCTGCTCAGCTCTGACTCTGTCACTGCCCTCTGCTTATCCTTATCCAAAGGTGGATCGTGGTCAGTCCTTCCTATGGGTTATCTCAGTCAAATCAGTGCTTATGAATGCAATAAATAGCTTGACTCAGAATTTATTGTCGTGAAGAAACCTTCTATCTCTTCCTCTCATGGCTGGACTTTCTTTGTGAAGATAGAACTTGTATCGTTTCAAAATTTTTTGAGTACGAAGCGAGATAAGTCTGAAAATAAGAACAAGGTCCAGGGAGACTGTGTGGGTGCAGCCAGACTGTGTGGGACGTGCAGCATAACCCTAAACCCCAAGAGTATTTCTTGCTAATGTCTTGGGACATTCAATACAGGGCTGTGATCCAGAACACCTGCTTCACTCACAGTTCCACTCGGTGTGAGTAATACCATGTACACACAGGGATTGAAGAGGAAAGCTTGGAGGAGAAAATGGAAGGAAAATAAAAAGAATTTCTTACACCAAGCAAACACTTTGGTGATTTAATAAAACTGCCCCAACAGATGAATATCTGCGTCATTTTTCCTGTTTCTCTCACGAGCAGGAGTTTCCCTGGGCAAAAAGTACAAGAGCAGATATTGCAGATAATGCCAACAGGCAAGTGTGGGGATGTGTGGGCATGTCAGCCCCAAGACACATTTCTCCACTCCAGAGTCTTCATTCCAAACGTGAACAGTGTTCCCAAATATGTCAATAACATCCAGTGTGCCCTTCTGTCAGCTAAAGCTGCTCACCTGAAGTTCAGTCTGACAGACCTGAGGTCTCATAGAGCATCTCAGGGGAGCCTTAGGGTATTTTTAGTTGATGCTCTAATTCCAGCTGCTGTGGAAAACAGTGGACTGGGGGAAGAAGCACCATGAGAGCACCACCGGGCCATTCGAGGAAGAGAAAAGCCCTTCCAATTTTAATTTGGCACATGTTTTCACAGGAAACAATGCATATTGAGCTCCAGTGGTGACTGAAGCCTGGGTTAATGCACACCTTAAGAAATAAAATTGTCATTATCATCCATATATTACAACGTTTTAGGGAACTTTTCCTATCTGAAATAGTTGTGTGCCATTTTTCAAAGTTAAGAATAAATCACGCTAGTTTGTACTCATTTAAATTATGTGATGCTTAGAGTTTCAAGATGGTAAGAAAGAACAAGTAAAAGCAGTTACTGAGTTAAGAGGTAATCAAGTTATTGCTGCAGTCTGGAAGCCTGATAAGAACCCATTCATTTGTTTCCCAAACAGATTTTTACCCACAATGTACGAATATCAAAGTAGAAGAGAGAATTGACTGCATCCCGGACCAGCAGGCAACAAAGGTTTGAAAACTTTCTAGAAAATGTTCCAAAGTAGGATTTCTCCCCTAAATCCTCCTGCTTATTTACAGAAATGTAGTTTGTCTCTATTTTATCAGTCATTACCCTTTTCTTAACCTGTGATTGCCCCAGTGCTTTGCAGGGGAGTTCAACTCCTGTATGACCCATTGACAGAAGGTCTGGATTTTCTGTAGCACTGTGCTGGCAAAGTTGAGACCTCTGCCAATGTTCTCCCCAGCACTTTGAGACAGGTGGAAACCAAATTAGTAAGCAGTTAAAAAAAAAAAGTCACTCTTTGTTTTAACAACTTTGCCTGAACAGCTTCTTCTTGTGTGATGGTCAGAAATGAGCATTTACAACAGCTCAGAAATAGCAGAAGATGGGCTTTACCTTGATGTGCAATGTAAGACACATGGTCACAGTTCCTTTTCTTGGGATCTGGGGATCTCAGGATCTCAGTGTCTTCCTCTCTTGGTCAGGGGTCTCTTACCTGGGAGACAGAAGAGCATGGAAATGACCTTTTGGCTTAAGAATCTCTGTGTTATGACTCCCAGTGAGAAGTGTCATCTCAGGCTGGATGGGGCTTGGAGCAACCTGGTCTACTGGAAGGGGTCCCTGCCCATGGCAGGGGGTTGGAACAAGAGAAGTTTTAAGGTCTCTTCCAACCCAAACCATTCCATGATTCTATGATGACCTTTATTTTCAGTGTTCTTACATTCAGAATCTTTCTGTAATAATTAGTCTTGAAAGATTGTTATTTTTGTTGTTGGTTTTATTATTTATTTCTCTGTTATGGATGTTCTCATTTTCTGATGGAAGCTGGTGGATGCCTGACATCTTCCTTTGGTTTGGGGAGGGACAGATTAGGAGGAAAAAAAACCCCAGTGTGATGTGGGATATTTCTGTCAATCACAGATGTGTAAAAAATTATTAACCAGCTGTCTCAAGCTCTGAGGAAATTCCCAGTCTAATTGCAGATATGACAGTTGTAAAACTTGTGTCATGCCAGGGGTTTTGTTATGATATAGAGTTCAGTAAAGTCCTGCGGGGGACAGGTTAGGAAAAGTTCAAAGCACAGCCTGTTCCTCTGCTCTGTCGGTTCCCTCCCTGCTCCAGGAACATGCACAGCACTGTGGAAGTCAGGCAGATCACTTTAATCACTAATTACTACCTTTGAACCAGTCACCCCACATTAAGTGCTGCACTCATCAGACAGGCAAGGACATAGTGTAAGAAAGACAACTGTTAGAAAAGAATTAAAAATGATCAGATTGTGGATCCCAGCAGACAAGTAGGGCCAGATGCACGTTGGAGCATTGTGCACTGCTCTAAAATTAGAGGTTGAATAAATGGTTCCTGAATCTGTTCGTTCCTTGGTAAAGAAAAACCAGGCAGCAGATTTCAGGGATCATTTCAGAGATAAAGATCACCTTTAACCCATGCCCTGAGCAAAGCTGTCAGGTGCAGCCTCACACAGGGCAGACTCCCACCCCTGTGATTCCATTCATTCCTGTAGACATTCCCTCCTGGAAGCAATCAGGTTGTCCTTTAGCTTATTCTAATGCAGCCACCAGCACAGCTGTGAAACTACAGGTACCTGCTTGGAATAACATCATCCTTCTGAAGTGGTTTGCACAAATGGTTTTCAGAAGGAACAGCACCTGGGAAAATATGATTGGCTTAAGCTCATCTAAAGGGTTATTGTCTGTCTTGATTCCTTTATTCGCTGAAAATTGCCCGGATGGGACAGAAAATGGGTAGGATTGCAGAGAAGGAAGAAAGAAAGAAAGAAATTTGTCAGCTGATCACAAGGTTGGTGAAGGAAAGCAGGTTTTTATTAACTATTCAGTGCTGTGGAAAATTTTTATGAAGTGTGATTAGACAAGCAGAACACACCAATAAAACATGAATTACCATGAGCAGAGCTCCTGTAACCAGACTGATGCCTCTGAAAGCTCAGGGAAGGGTGTACTGTTGTTTTGGTTTCCACTTTTCCCCACCCAGAATATCCTCTTTTGGGTGCACATGACAGCCCAGGCAGGCTCTTCTTCTAATCCTCAGTGCTCAGTTCCTGCTGGAAGTGATTCCTCATATCCAGGATTATTCTTAATAAAGCTTTGACTTTGGCTTTATTGTTGGTATCTATGGTGCTGGTTTTATAGCTCAGAGACTGGGATCACATCTTTATTTATACTCAGTGATAGCTTTTATAAAAGCCTCCCCAGTGTTTTTGGTGAACTCTGCTCCTTTCCCTGTGCCAGGTGTTGCCAGTCTTGAACTGTGTTTACTTCCTTGTGCAGAAAGCTCAATATGCCACAAAATACAGAGCTGCAAATGCACCAGGAAAAGATCTAGCTGGGAAAAAAATCACTGGACTGTAAAGTAACTTCTGAAAAGAGTCAAGAAATATTCAAGAGAAGGAACTGGGGAAAAAGAAAAGGATGCTTAGGAAGTTGGGAATGTGGAGGCTTGAACCACAGCGCTTTAGAAAAATTTGTTGTATTTATTCTGCGTTGAGTGGGACAATCACTGGTCTGGGAAGGGAGGAGAGGATGGAGCTACAACTCTGGTCTTGTGTATTTAGGGTATTGCCCTATACTTGAGGCAAATGAAGTGAAGAAAGCTGTGATCTCTGCATTCTTAGAGGGCATTGGTGCTTCTCTTTTACTCTGCAAGAGTTTATAAAATGGGAAATTGTCGTGGTGGGATCTGGGAAGGTGGAAAGAGAACATGGATTTTTCACAGCCTTACACAGTGCATCCATTTGTGGATCGGTGTGGGGGGAAATGATTCTCTGCATCTCTCCTCCAACTGTGTTTTTTCACTTTAAACCTAAAGGAAATGACAGCAAACATGTTCTCTGATGTGATGGATCCATGACAGAGACACAAACACTCATCTCTTTGGTGAATCTGGGCCTCATCTTGGGTGATTTCAAAGTGATTTCTGCACTCTGAGCAATCGAACAAATGCATGGAGACATCCCAAGGTGGTGGCTCTGAGAGCTCCCCCTGTGCTTCCTGCAGCACTTGCCTGATTCCTGGGCTGGAACTGCCTTATCTTTGCTCTGCTCAGGGGCTGAGAAAATCATTTGGCCCGCCCTGACCTGGCTGGGCTTTCCACCCCTTAAACAAGTGTCAGCAGCAATGAAGGGTTTGGACCATCCTCACCTGCTTGAAGCTGCAGAACATTTTAAAAGAGCATGGCACAAACAGCCAAGGCATTCGAGCACAGTCAGATGAAGGCAGAAACAGCTTCTGATAATGGACAGGTGGAAGGTGAGGTCTCAAGGCTGTTCACGTTGGATTTGGACACCTGCCATCACTTGAGTACACTGTCCTTCACCCTCAGGGAATCTCCTGTTACTATTTGTTGTTTTACTACTGCCCTTTGCTCTCAGTGATGAGTGAGAGTTTTAAGGTGAGAAAATGGGAGGAAACTTAGTGATGCATTTCCCCAAATCTTATCTTCATGCATAAAGCACGTGCACACAGCACTTGAGCAAGTTAATTTCTAACAGCAAGGGAACCTCAGGTGATTAGACTGATGAATGGTAGAGTAAAAGTTGGTGCCACTACACTGAGATAGAGGCTTGGAGCAGTAGGTTTATTTGGGGGAATTTTTTGGGAAAAGATGTTGATTTCTCTCAGCTTGAGGTTCTGCAGAAGCAGTCTGAACATTTCTGATACTGGAAAATTGCATTAAAATGTAGCTATTATACATGATATTCAATTATATATAGGTAGATGTATAGAGGTATAAATTTTACCCCCTCTCCAGTGCATGACTTTTGGTAGGACTATACTGTAGCTGTCCCTACTCAAATGTTTTAATAATTATTTTTAAATGTTTGCTTTGCCTGTGGATCTTGTTATTTTAAGAAAGGATGCACATCTGATAAGCAAGTTCACTCTGAATCCAGAACAAATCCTATTTAGTGTGTCCCATGCCACCGAGTTCCCTCAACTGAGTTTCAAAGAAGGAACTTAATATTAAGGGTATTATTAAGATTTCTGTCTTTGGGGGTAAAACATGCATTTTAACTGATTTATTATGTACTTCTTTGTGTAAAGCCAGCTCATTTGTGCCCCTCCTGTCCTTAGAGCACCTGTGCTCGCCGTGGCTGCTGCTGGAGTCCCCAGAGCGAAGCCAACGTGCCCTGGTGTTTCTTCTCTTCCAAGCATGGGTACAGAGTCAAGGGCTCCAACACCTCCACTCAGGCAGGTGAGCTGTGGGCTGAGGTCCCCCACCCTGGCACATGCTGGTGCCCAAAACAACCCCATGACATGTGTTTTCCTCCCAAGGATTTCAGGCCAGGTTAAAAAGGCTGCCCTCACCTTCCCTCTTTGGAAACGACATCCAAACCGTTCTCCTCACGGCGGAGTATCAGACATCAAATCGCTTCCACTTCAAGGTCGGTCCTCTTGCTGTGCTGCTTCCATGTTCTCTGCAAGGTGTGAGGGGGCCTGGATGGATCCCCCTGAGGCACCCTCATGGTTCCCACTGAAGTCCTCAGCTCCTTTCTTCGTCCTCTCTGCTCGGTGCATCAGGTTAACAAGCACTTAGCACCGTGGGATTTCTGCATGGAAAGTTCAGTTTTTATGTTATCAGCCATTTGTCCTCATCACAGGAAAAAAATGGGGTTAAATACATATATTTTTTTTACTTTTTATTTATGGCTTGACCATACCTCTCAATCGTTTTGATAGACATTAACTTTTCCGATGATTTCTGTTTCCTGTGGAATGTTCAACACTCCATGCCATGAACGTGGGGTATCAGTGGGTTCTGGGGTTGAACAGCTGCTTCTGTGGGAGACCTCACCTTGTGGTGAGGTCCCTTATTCACTGAAGATGGCCCAGATGGGACAGAAAATGGGTAGGATTGCAGAGGAAAGAAAAGAAAGAAAGAAAGATTGAAAGATTGATTTTTCTGGGGAAACAGAGTCAAGCGTTATGAAGAAAATGGCCAAAAATGAGTGACTAAAGTTGAAAGTGAGTAACAATGAAAGCAGAAGAGGAGTTTGGGGTAAGGGTGGAAACACCCTGAGTCCGAGCTGTGTGTTAGTGCTGGGAAATGTTTGAACTGGGGATTAGTTTGTAAAGGCCCTGAGCTTGTGTTGTTTCCACGTGTGCAGATCACTGACCCTGAAACACAGAGGTTTGAAGTCCCTCACGAGCACGTGAAGCCTTTCACTGGATCTGCAGCCTCCAACTTGAAGTACAACGTGGAGCTGAAGCAGAATCCCTTTGGCCTCGTGGTGAGAAGAGTGAGCAATAGCAGAGTGCTGTAAGTAACTGGGTGGAACTGGGGCTCTTACTGGGGTGGTCTGCTCCTTCTCTCCTTTGGACTGATGGATGTTCTGCAAGGGCTTCTGAGAAGCCTTCGGAGGCAGAGTCTGTGCTATGGACAGCTCTGAAAGGTTTCAGGTCTGGCTCTCTCTTCACATCCCCCCAGTAGGAGGAAATCTCTGTAGCCTCTTTGTTCCATCAGTGTGGGGAGTTTTTCCTGTCTGAAGGACTCCTTGCTAGTGCTTCAAATCATGTGGGAAAACTCCTGATTGCACCTTTTATCTTCTTGGTTGCAACCATGGTGAAGTCCTGAATCACCAAACCCAGATTGCCCTTTAGACCTATGGTGTCCAGAAGAGCTGGTATGAGCCACTGCTTAGCTGGTCATAGAGGGGAATTACTTATTGGACACGTTCATCACATTCTTTCATCTCATTTGCATTTTGAAAATAAATAAATAAATGGAGCCATCCACTGGCCATCAGAGAGGGGAGGTGTCAGCATGAACATGCTTATTAAACCAGCCCAGGAATGATTACCTGTCACACTGCCAGGCTGCTTGGATTACCAAGGCTTCAAGTTTAATTAATTAGGGGTTACTTTTCACATCTTATTAGTATTGTTTTCTTGCTTAGAATCCTCTGTAATGATTGATTTGCAATTACAGAGGGCACAGAAGATGGACTTGGCATTCAGTAGTGCATGACTGATTAAACAGGTGGATGGAGGGGGAATAACAAAGCCAGTCCAATGGAACTGTGTGGAAACTGCTCTGGGATGTTGTCTGTATTTTCCTTGGGCTTTTGTTTCATTTCATAAAAGTGCATTTTGGTGGACTCTGAGTATCTCAGAGGAAGCTGATTTTACCATGGGATTAGGGCAGCTCCTCCAAGAGAAGTCTCTGATCAATTTACTTGCAGAAGAAGAGTGCTTTCCCCCAGCTCTTAAACAGCCCAACAAAGAAGAGGTCTTTTTGGAAAAGTAAAGTAAGGACCAATGTGTCTTTACAGTTCATTACCAAAATCCTAATTATGCAGATATTTATAAAGTCTGAGACCTTCTATCATCATTTGTCACACCTGAGGCCCCAAAACAGAGTTCTGACAGATCTGCTGCCATCACCAATTGCAGGAAAACCTGGATGGAGACCTGAGCCTGCCATCCAGTCCCAGCTGAAACAATTAAATAATTATTGAAACAATTCTTGGTAAAAAAGATCATCTCACTGATTTATTTTTGTTTTGTTTCACCAGGTTTGATACCACCATAGGACCCCTGCAATATGCTGACCAGTTCTTGCAGCTCTCAATCAAACTCCCCAGCAGCAACATCTACGGGGTGGGGGAGCACGTGCACAAGAACTACAGGCACGATGTCAACTGGAAAACCTGGCCTATTTTCAGCAGGGATATTGGCCCCTCTGGAGTAAGTCTGGTTGTGGTTCACCCCCTTCTCTGCAGCTCTGTAACCCAAACCTCTCATGCATTGATGTGTCCACTGAGTTTTCCTCCAAAGACTTTTCAACAGTGTGTGTGTTATCACTGACAGCTCGCTGGTGCTGGTGAACCATCCCTCATTTTTGTGTTGATAAACATTGAATAGATGAGAACTTCAGTTTCTGCTGAAAAGCAAAATAAAGAACATGCTAATAAATACTTAGTATGTCCTAATGCACTGCTGAGTGCGGAGTTCAGTTCAGATGCTGCTTCGGTAACATCTTTATAGCTCATCAAATGTTCTCTTGAGCAGTTGTCCCTTTCCAGAGTAAAATATGTCTGTTAACTGGCATTTCTTTCTACAGTTTTCCTGTCTGTCTCTTTGTGAAGCAATTCCTATGATACCTATTTTTCCATAATTATGAGACTATTTGCTGCCATCACCTCGGCTTCATAAAGTCACAACCCATGTGCTTTAATCTGAGAGAGAACATCAGGATCTCACTGAGATAGGAGCTATGCTGACAGAAATTAGAGGGTGAGATGCCCACATGTAGTTAATTAATAATTTGGAATTTGTACCCTTTACCTTGGGACTCCCTCTCACCCTTGTCTCTGGTTTGAAGGCAGTTCTCAGCTGAGTGGCTCCACTGAGCACAGACTTGTTAAGTTAAACTAACAGTGAACACAACTGAGTTAGGCTGAGTTCAAAATGCTCAGGTTCTGTTTCTTAATTTGACCTGAGGTTTGTTCTTCAAGAGAAGAAGCACAACTATTGCAACAATTGTCAACGTCTCTGGGGAGTTTTACTGCTAATGAAAACAATAGGAAAAAAGAAAACAACACATTAGAAAGGAAATAAAAAAGAAACAAATCTCTTATTTCCATGCATTACACATAAAAGTATTACCTTGTACGATTAATAGAAATACAGATCTATGGTCAAGGGTGAGGGAATCACCTTTCAAGGTCTCCTGCTTGGTTGATGTGCACATCTCTTACCCAGCAAGAGTGCTGCAATATGTGCTGCCTCACCTGCAGACCCATCCCATCTGCCTGCTTATGCATCTCGTTAGTGGGGAAACCTTTGTTTGAACGGGAAATGTTCTCATAAAGGAGAATAATGCCAGCAAAGGGAAGACAGAACTGGAAGGAAATGCCAGGATTTCAATTTCTGTTGTTTGCTCCATTTTGAGAAGCTTCAAGTTGTACCTGTGATACATTTTGAACTATCCCAGAGCAGATGATGTTATCAGATTTTCATTCTCTTACTTGGTTTTTTTTTATCACTTTAGGAAATACAGAACTTATATGGAGTCCAAACTTTCTTCCTGTGTCTGGAAGACAACACTGGAGCCTCCTTTGGTGTTTTCCTAATGAACAGCAATGCCATGGGTAAGAAAACCTTCTCTGTAGCTCTGAGCAGTGCACTTAAATTTCTCTTTAAATGACCTATTTGACTGGGATCAAAACTGAACTCATGGAGATGCCCTTTATTAAAAAAATACTGTTGCATGGAAGGAAAGTTGCCTCCAAATATCTGTATGTGTTTAATAGCATTTCATATACACAATACAAGCAATGAGTAGTTCCCAGGTAACAGTGAGATTGTAAAAATTTAAAAATAAGAGGTTGAACCATTGGATTTCTTCTGCTTCGCTTTGTAGGGTGTAAAGGAATGGGAATAAGGACATTTCAAAGACTCATCTGAATACATTTACCCTTCTTTAAGAGTTCAGTTCACAGTTTGGGGTTCTTTAGGTATTCTTGGTTTGTGTTTTTCACTCCAGTGAATTTTCTAATGTAGAAAATTAGGGAGCTATTTCAGAGTGAGATGTTCTTCACAGTTGGTCCGTGCCCTCTCTTCTGGCAGAGTTCGTGGTGCAGCCTGCCCCAGCAGTGACCTACAGGACCATCGGTGGCATCCTTGATTTCTACATCTTCCTGGGGGACACTCCTGAGCAAGTAGTGCAGGAGTACCTGCAGGTAACTCTACCAAAAGTTCATGCACTGAACTCATTTTTTAAAGGGCTTGGGATTTAATTTGTTTTTCTTGTGTCTTTGTGTGACAGCATGTGTTTGTTATTATTTATTAACTGAAAACATGACTCAGTGTATATCTAAGTGTTAGTGTCTCAATAGTGTGATTTACTCCTGTTATAAGGACAAATTCCTGGTCATGAGGCAACTTTATAGGATAGACAGCATGCCATGATCAGAAAATATCTCTGGTATCTTTTGTACTAAAGATCGGCTTAAGTTTCATTTAAGTGACATTTCAAGGAGTGGTCCATGTCCCCACATACTGTTATTTATTAAAATATATGATTAAAAAAATGAAAATATTGCACTTGAGAGTGAAGGCTCGTTTCCTTTGCATTATTCAAGTAGATTTGAGGACTGTGCATTTAGGGAAAGAGTCACTGAGGGCACCTGGGCTGTTTTCTCTCCCCCTGCAGTTCGTGGGCTTGCCGTGGTTTCCCTCCTACTGGAGCCTGGGCTTCCAGCTGAGCCGCTGGAATTACGGTTCCCTGGAGGAGGTGCAGAAGGTGGTGGAGAGGAACAGGGCCATTGGACTCCCCTATGTGAGTATGGCTTAGGGGGGCAGCAGGAAGGACCCCCAGGTCCTGCTCACGCTCTCCTGCAACTCAGGTTAAATCGGGCAATTTCTGGTGTCAAAGGGGTTTGTGGATTTTAAAGTGGACCCGTTATCAGAATGTGGGACATGGAGGGGTTTAACCACAGCCAGATTGAGCTGAGCACTTCACTGAGCACTCTTTATACATTCCAGCTTTTCTTCTCGTGTTGCCTAACCCATGAAATAATTTTTATTGTCCTATAAAACCATGTGTTATTCTTAATTGACAGCCAAAGATAAAGTGCAATTAATTTTCCCGATTAGATTTTAGATGACATTAAGCTGATGTCTTAAAAAGTTGAAAAATGACCTGATGTTAAGCTAAGAGTTGAGGAAGAAATGTTTGGATTTAAGGGAATAGCTTTTAAAGTCAGGCAGCTGCATGACAGAGCCACATGCCACGGGGTTATTTGAAAGGATGCCAATATATTCATATGTTAATTTAAATGCAGCTCTTTTTAGGCACAAAAGATGTGTCAGCACCATTAATTAGGGCTGTAATTCCAAGGTGAGATGTTGTTTCCAAGTGATCCCCACAGCAAACCCTTTTTGCCAGGCTGCAGTGGCAGCAGGAAATTCAGAATAAACCAGAGAGGCACTACCAGAAGAAATTCTTTTGGACTCATACACACCACGTTTACATAACACCGAACCCTCTCTCTTCCAGGATGTCCAGATCACCGACATCGACTACATGGAGGGCAAGAAAGATTTCACTTACGACAAAGAGAAGTTTCAAGATCTCCCTAATTTTGCAGCTTACATGCACAGCCACGGACAGAAATACATCATCATCTTGGTAAGCGTTCGGGGTCCTCTTTTCCCCTCGTGAACGCTGTTGTTGTAACTATTTGTGTCTCGCGGTAATTATCGCCTGCGCTAATTAACGGAGAGCGCGCTGGTTCCCCCTGTTCTTGTGTTTCCCGACGTTTTTAGGATCCTGCCATCAGCACCCAGAACCTGCTCGATGGGAGCCCCTATGGGAGCTACGTCCGGGGCACCGAGAGGAACGTCTGGATTAACGAGTCGGATGGAGTGACAACATTAGTGGGGGAGGTAACTCTGGGTTTGTGCTTTTGAGCTCAGCCTTTTGCCCCTGCCTGGCTTTTATTTGGGTCAAGGGGCTCTTTTTAAACTCTCATTTTCAAAGTTTTTTTGGGTAGAATTGCCTGCCAGTGAGAGCAAAGTTTGTAAAGGTCTCAGGATATGAAAATTCTCAACCTTTGGTGTTTTTTTTTTTCTTTTTTTGTTTGTTTTGGTTTGGTTTGGGGGTTTTTTTGTTTTGGTTTGGTTTTTTTGCGGTTTTGTGTTTGTTTTTTGGGGTTTTTTTGTTGTTTTTTTTTTGTTTGTTTGTTTGGTTTTTTTGTTGTTTATTTTTGTTTGGTTTTGGTTTTTTGTGGTTTTGTTTTGAGTTTGTTTTTGTTTTGGTTTTGTGGTTTTTGTTTGTTTGTTGTTTTTTGTTTTGTTTTGTATGTTTTTGTTGGTTGGGGTTTTTTTGTTTTTATTGTTTTTTGTTTGGTTTGGTTTTTCCCCCCCATCCTTTTCCATTAAAAAGGTCGTTTTGACCTTAACTTTTTTACATTAAAATGAATTATTTTGAATTTTAAAAATTTAATTTTATTCTTGTATAAACTTAAAACTGCAGTAAAATTACAATTTTTCATGTTAACCATATTTTTTTTTAATTGAAAGGTAGCTTGAAGGCTCATGGGATGATTCAGCCAACTCCTTCTATTTTCAGTAGCGACTGAAGAGCCAGCCCCCAAATTATCCTTGTAATTTCTAGTTTGAGCTCATATTGACATACTTTTCATTTGCATATTTTTTATTTTATGACATACAAGAACAACTGAAAAGTCCAAATTCAAGAGATTCATGCTCTCTCTGCCTTCTCCGAGGTCCCTTCTAACCTGGGCAGTTCTGTGATTCTATGAACTCTTTTTTTATTATCATTCACAACTCAATTCATTATTTCCCTTTTAATATTGCAGGTGTGGCCAGGGGAAACTGTGTTCCCAGACTTCACCAACCCAGAATGCACGAGCTGGTGGGTGCAGGAATGCAAATTGTTTCATGACACGGTGCCATATGATGGAATCTGGATTGTGAGTAATTCACCACTCTCATTTTTATTCTTACTGTCCAAAAGAATCAGGGGCAGATGTTTATGAAACTCAATTCACCCTGAATGTGAATAACTATTAGGAAGCTGAAATCTCTCTGGTGTTGAACTTACAATTGGAATTGGAATTTTAAATTTGAGTTTGCATCATAATTTGTGGCATTTAAATGCCTGATTTTTGGATGCTCAGTGGCACTTAAAGAGGCTTGAATTGATGAGCCACTGCTAAAAGCCAGTCCTGGCACATTTCTGGACTTAGAAAGGCAATATTTGGGGACCTGCATCCCTGCTCAGTGACTGTCATAAAAACGAGGTATAATCCACATAACCTATGGATCTCTACTCATGGAATTCCTCTGTAGGAAACCTGCAGTGGCTGTTCCAGGTAAGGCTTTGGAAAAATCAGGCTTCCTAGACAAAGGAGAATGAGATTAAGAACCCTTTTGCCTGCCCAGATTAGGTTCTGGTTTTATTTTGAGGAATGTCCTGCAATAAAGCTTCTAAAAGTGGGTGCCTGAAGGAAATCTGTTCTTGAACTACTCAAGCCCTGTCTCATCACCTTCTTTCCTTTATTCTTTATTCTGCTTGTCTCATTCCCTTTTATTTAAAAATGAATGAATATTTGGAAAGAAAACAAGAATCTACTGAGTATTTTGCCATGCCTTTTAAGAAACTGTATCAATTTAAAATCAACCTGTTAGGCAAAATCCAGTCCTTCAGCTGTCCTCTGTGTGGTGGGGTGGCCCTGGGTGGATACCCAGTGCCCACCAAGGCTGCTCCATCATGGCCCTTCTCAGCTGGAAAGAAAAGAAGGGAATAAAAATAGAACAAAAAGCTTGTGAGTCAAAATAAGGACAGGGAGGGCTCAGTCAGTAATCCTGGGAGGTTTGGAGTGCCCAGCCCTGGAGGTGCCCAAGGCAGGAATGGCTGTGGCACTCAGAGCTGGGGGACAAGGAGGGCATTGGGCACAGGATGGATTGGGGGGGCTTTTCCAACCTTATGGTTCTGGGATTCCTATCACAGGCAAAAGAGTCAATGTGGGGGGAAAAGCAGTGTCATTTATTACCAATGGAATCAGAGGAGGTGATGAGAAATAAAACCAGTTCTTAAAACCCTTCCAGTCTTCCCAGACTTAACCTCACTCCTAATTTTCTCTGCCTCCCTCATGCTGTGGCACGTGAGGGCTCAATAACATGTCATAGCATGAGCTTTTCTCACTTATTTCTGCTGACTCTGCGGTTCCATCAAGTCCAGCTATGAAGTGCAAGGCTGCACAGCTCTGACAAAGAGCAAAATGTTTGAGTGAAGCAATTTAGTCACTTGACTGCAGCATCTCCAGGAGGAATTTGCTCTCTCAGTCCATGATTTTCCTGCAGCACGTTCAGGGATGCAGGTGGAAATGCATTTAATCCACTGTTAAATAAAATATTCATGGAAGGAGGCAGTAAAGTTTGAAATTTAGTGAAAATATCATAAAGGAGAGGTTTTAGAATACATAGTAATAATTCCTTGAAGGATATGAGAATAGAATGGAGGAGGGTTTTAGGAAAATGTACTTAAGGAAACTTTCTTACATCCTGCATCTTTCCTTTTCAGGATATGAATGAAGTATCCAGCTTCATTAAAGGCTCAAAGAAGGGTTGTGCACAGAATGACTTAAACTACCCCCCTTACACTCCCAGTAAGTCCATCTGCTTTAATCAGAAAGCAAAATACAACAAAACCAGAAAAACATAAAAAATGAATTACTTACAAATTGGTTTCAAGGATGTTACATGATTTTAGTATAGTTCTTATGGGAGGGGTGTGAACATTCCTCTGTCTAATTTAGATGTAATTTATGTCACTGCATTTTTTCTCTTGTGAAATTATTACTGAACATTGTAATTGCCTTTATTATTATTTCTGATAGTGTCACAAACCTCTTCCACTGTCAGTAGTTTTTGGGATGTGCACAGAACTGAAATGGGGTTCACAGTTTGCATTAAGTAGGGAGTTTGAGTAACCTTTGCCTGCGTGTTGTCAGGTGATGATTCAGAAACTCAGAGCAAGGTTCTCAGCTCTTCCTTGCATGGGGCAAAGCTCAGGAGTGGAAATATCCCAGAGCAAAGATGATTCAAACCAAGAGCCAAGAGCAGCACTTTTGCTTTGTAGTAATTCTGCTGCCTTAGTGCAAGATTAAAGAGAAAAAATGGGGCTTGAACATCATCAAAGTGCATGAAAGAAAAGATTGGAAATATTAATAATAAAAATGTGCCTTAAAAGTGCTGTTTGTATTCCTTTCTTCAAGGAATTGTTGACAGGGTGATGTTTTCCAAGACGTTGTGTATGGATGCACAGCAGAAGTGGGGGAAGCATTATGATGTCCACAGTCTCTATGGATACACCATGGGCATATCAACACGGAAGTAAGGAATGCATCCCAAAATCTTTACAAAAAGGTTCCAGAACAGTACATAACCCCCATTTTCCAAAAGTTTTGACGACTAAAGGAACACAATTCCTGGGAAAAACTGTATGATATTTAAACCAATTCACATAAGGCAGAATCCACTGACTCGAGTTGGTAGGAAAAGATATAAATTGGTTGTTAGAGATGTGTAAAAAGATTATTTAAAATTAACATGTTGAACTTTGCTAAAATATACCTCATTAAGTGTAAAGTAGTCCACATCCCTGGAATGACTAATTAGTGTAAACCAGTGTAAATCTGCCCTACATGGAACTACGAATGTCTGAGGTGTCTTTTCCTTTGCATAATCCCAGTCTCATTCCCTTTTCAGAGCCATCGAGACAGTGTTTCCTGGAAAGAGAAGCTTCATTATTTCAAGATCTACTTTTATGGGATCGGGAAAACAAGCAGGACACTGGCTGGGAGATAATGCAGCAACGTGGGATCACTTAAGATGGGCAATACCTGGAATGCTGGAGTTCAACCTCTTTGGATTTCCCTATGTACGACATCCCTTCGTGCCATCCCTTCAAAGCACAAACAGTAACTGCAGCTCTGTGATCACAGATGACCCAACCAAGCACTCTCTAGACAACCATCCTACACTTTCAGCTCCAAATTAACCCCCTGTAGGAATCTGGTTTTAACTTTTTATTGTCCAGTGAGTGATTTTTGGGTGTAGGCCATGCGGCTCTGTGTCTACCGTGGGATAAATGTGGGTAACAAACTTATCATCTCATATATCCCAACCTACCTGCTATTTTTAGTCATTTTTAAACTCCAGTCAGAGATGTGAAACATTTACTGGTTTTCTTATAGTTTCAAATTAAATAGAGACATCCATTCATGAGAGAAAAAGCCAATTTCCTTTCTATGATTTAAATTTGTTTGACTTTGGAGCTTTTTTCCTAATGTTTACCTGTTAGCACCAAACAGGAAGGTAAAGATTTGGAAGAACTAGACTGATGGTGGTATTAGATAATTATCAGTTTAATTTTGGGGGGCAAAATAGGTGAGTTTGGAAGAAGAAAGGTAACACAAATGTGCTGGGTGGCTCAGTCACTGTGATTAGCAATTAAGGTCAGATTAATTAATTAAGGGTCTGCTCAACTCCCTCGAGCAGAGAGTTGAGGTGCAGAGATTTGAGGTGCAGCATCCTGTACATCCAACACATTCTGCTTTTATTTAAAGATTGGAGCAGATATCTGTGGCTTCTTTGACAACACCACAGAAGAACTTTGCAGACGATGGATGCAAGTGGGAGCATTTTACCCATTTTCCAGGAACCACAATGCTGAGGGATACATAGTAAGTTGTGCTTTTGCTCAAAAATTGCTTTGTCTTCCACAACCACATTTCCTTTAATATCACTTTTAATCATGACTGTCCCTGACCAGTCTGAAAACAGCAGAACCTTATGCTTTCCTTATGAAATGTTACACCTGAGAGGCTCAGCTTCATAAAGGTTAATTGAGCAATATCTTTGTATAGCATTATCAAAAAATGGAGTCTCTTCTGATCCTCGTGTACTTGAGCTCCCTCTTGCCATCTCTCTCATGCTGCTTTTGAATTTTAAGACCCATTTAAAAATGCAGATTGGTGTGTTCTTCAAAAAGATCTTCCAGGATATTCTAGAGCTCTCCTCAAGTTCCTTTGAACACAGATGGATGGTGATTCAGACCTTAACCAGAGTTTGTGCAGGTGTCCAGTGTGTGGTGGATATTTATGTGAGCTATGACCATGATTTAAATGCTGCTGCTGTTTTTGAGCGCCTTGTGAATGACTTGCCCAAAATCATTTGACAACATTTTCATCCATGTTGGTTGTTCTGACCATCACATTGCTGTGTGATTCAAGGACCCCCCTGGCATGAACCTGACTGCCAGGATAGAACCTGGACTAACCCTGAGGTGCCCTCCTTGTGCAGTGGGAGCCCGGAGGAGGGACAGCACCTCAAGCCACACCAGCAGAAAGGAAAGCTCAGTGCAGAGCTGCCCCTCTGGTTTTCAGCCTCCTGGGAACAGCAGCCACCCCTCCCAGCTTTCCCACAGTGTTTTCCACCTGATGCAAATCACAAACTGCTGTTTGTTTTCAGTCCCAGGATCCAGCTGCGTTCGGGGCTGACTCATTGCTGGTGAACAGCTCCAAGCACTACCTGAACATTCGCTACACTTTGCTGCCCTACCTGTACACGCTGTTTTACAAAGCTCACACCCGAGGGGACACTGTCGTGCGGCCGCTCTTGCATGAGTAAGTTTGTTCATGAGTAAGTAAGTTTGCTCATCAGCCTTCGGGGTCTTTTTGTAACCAAAGAGAAAATCAAACTCGTTAAATGTTGCTAGAGACTTTCCAAATGCTGGTGCAGCCTGTGAAAATGGGATGTCTGTAGAGAACTTCTTGATTCATAGAATCATAGAATTGATTGGGTTGGAAACGACCTCTGATATCATCGAGTCCAACCCTTGGTCCAACTCCACTCTGTTTACCAGATCATGGCACTCAGTGCCATGGCCAATCTCTGTTTAAGACCCTCCAGGGATGATGAATCCACCCCCTATCTTGGAGGCCATTCCAATGCCTGGTCACTCTCCCTGTAAAGAATTTCTTTCTAATATCCAACCTGAACCACCCCTGTCTGAGCTCCAGCCCTGCCCCCTCATCCTATTGCTGCTGCCTGGGAGAAGAGACCAACCCCCACCTGGCCATAACTTCCCTTAGGTAGTTAGAGAGAGTGATGAGGTCACCTCTGAGCCTCCTCTTCTCCAGACTAAACACCCCCAGCTCCCTCAGCCTCTCCCCACAGGACTTGTGCTCCAGTCCTTTTATCAGCCTCGTTGCTCTTCTCTGGATTCCTGAGGTTCTGTTTTGCAGTAACGAGGAGGCAATTTTATTTAACACTCTTTAGTCATCATTCTAGTCAACTGGCACCCTGAAATTACTGCTTCTGGAGATCAGCACCCTTGGGATTGCTGCTGGTGGTGGAGATCACAACCCCTCCCCCCCAGTTATTGCTGTGTCCTTCCCGTGTGTCCAGGTTCTACTCAGATGAGACGACGTGGGATATCAGTAGGCAGTTCCTGTGGGGTCCTGGACTGCTGATTTCCCCTGCACTTGAGCCGGTAGGTTTGGCTCTTTTGGGATCTGTCTCGTCCCTGTGCCTTGTGATGTGGTTACATGTTGACTTACCAGTTTCCCCCCTTCATTTATTGCCCCCAATGGGACAGCCCACAGCATGTTTTTATTCCTGCTGAAATGGAAAATCTTGCACTTAAAGCCCACTCCTATTTTCCAGTCCTCTAGGGAGTCAGAGGCATCTGGGCTGATGTTCTACTTTGCTTCAGATCATCTCTGGATTTCCTTTGGAATCGGTTTCTCTTGCTCCATTTCAGCTTGTCTGTGGTGCAACAAGAAAACAAAAAGATTGTGGCTTATCCTGTGGCAGAATCTTGTAAATAATGACTGTTCATTCCAGTAATTGCCTTGGAGAAACACAAATCATTTGTTAAATGCATAAAGGGAAAGCAACAATCTGAGAGATGCCAGCCCTGAAAAATGTGGAAATAGATAAGATATAGAGATACTTGTGGATGTGATCTGGTTCACTGGATTTGAGGCACTGTGGCTTTGGGTGGCTCACAATGAGCTGCCACTTAGTGGAGAATGACTCAGTTGTCCCCTAGTGGCCTTGCACAAACTGTGTTTGTATTGCTCTCCTCCTTTGTGGGCATCACCCTAAAAACCTGGAATGAAAACTGTGCAAGGAGTATCAAGTATCAGTGGTTTCCTCACCGTGAACTTTAGTTTTATTGGAATGATGAGTTTATCCCAATTAGTTGCCCTGGAATCTGAATGTTGGTTTTGGTTCACCTTGCAGGGTGTGCAGTACACCAATGTCTACTTCCCTGATGCACCATGGTATGAGTTTGAGACGGTAAGAAAACACAGAGGAGGCTGGGAGGGTGTTTCCTAAAGGGCAATGGGATTAAATTATTTTGTCAGCCCTGCTGAGGTGACAGAGACCTGAAGAAAAGCCTGTGGGAAGGAGATGGTGAGACAAGGGACGAAGGGTGGTGGGGTGAGCTTGTGAATCAGGGTCTCCAGAAAGGACTCAGATATAGGACATTAGATCACAGTGTTATGCAGTGGTTTGATCTTTATGTGCCCCTTATCCCATAGATATTGACATGACTTCAGCTTTTCCTAAAGGGAAGAATTTTGATGAGACTCAGGATTTAAGCAGTGAGTAACACAATATTGCCTGTTCTCTTTCTCATCTCTGTCGATAAGGGTGAACTCATCACTTCGAGGAAAACGTGGCACAACTTATACACACCAGCAGAAAGAATCGGAGTCCATTTGAGAGGAGGACACATTTTCCCCATCCAACAACCAGCCAACACGACAGTTGCAAGGTATTCTTCAAAACTGAAGGCTTTTATGATTTCTTTTTCTTTTATTTCCAAGACTGGGCTGAGGACTTTTGGGTTACAAACAGGTAGCAGCCCGTTGAATTTAGCATTTTCACCTGGAGATGTGGGAACAGGTGGGAGCCACACGTCCCTCCCTCCCGCACCTGCTTATGTTGCGGGTTCACTGATGAGCTGCAGGTTTATTTGCATAGCAATTAGTAAACATTCTATATATTTTAATCCCTTTGCCTGCAAATGAAAGGCAACCAAGGACTAAGTCAAGGCAATTTTTAAGTGTTGTAGCCCTGGTGGGTGTCATGTTCTAAGAGGGACATGAAGGATGTGTTGAGGCTGTTTAGATGTTTGTTATTCATGTCAGTCTCTCTTTGTGCAGCCGCATGAATCCAATGGGACTTATCGTTGCCCTGGATGACAATAATAAAGCTTCTGGGAGCTTGTTCTGGGATGATGGGGAATCTACAGGTGAGCAGTTAATAACAGTGAAATGAGTATAATTAGCAAAGTATTGATAAGTTCAAGGTTTCAGGGTTCATCCTGATTTCATGGAGAATAAAGATGATGTAACACACTACTACTACTTGCTCATAGTCAGTAGTTTTTCATCACTTTTAAGCAGAAAACTCTAACTATTAATAATGGAAGATTAAAGTCACAGCTGAATTCTACACAAGCAAAGGAAAAATGACACAAAGCTCTAATTTAAGGTTAAACCTTTAGTTTAAGTTTTCAGCTTCCAGTAAAGTTGATGCCTTTGGAATATGTGCATGTGTAAGGAAAGCAGAGCTCATTGCAGAGCAATGGAAGGACAAGAATGAAGTCAGAGCAATAGAACCATTTGGTAAAAACTATTAGTCCTGCAATATTAACTGCCTGTTTAATTCCTAATGCTGAAAATTAGACATTCTGCTGACAGTGATTGGTGGAGTTATTTGATATCCAAGGTATCCAACCATCCCTGCCTGTTCTCAGGAGAAATCTTGAGGTGTTCAGGAGATGCCAGGAATTTTCCCAGGTGATTTGGCCAAACCCCTGCCCACTGGGTGATTTCTGAATCTATGCATTCTCCTTCTGTCTTCTGGTAAACCAACTTCCCTCCAAGAGCTAGTTTGGATTTCTACTCTCTGTTTTCCCTCCAATCTCTAAAAGCTCCTTTTATTCTCAGTCACAGTCTACATGTTCTTATTGTGCCAGGCCTGGGGCTCTGACTCAAATTCCAGGAAAACAGGCAGCTCATGGCGTTCCAAACTCCATCCCTCTTTCCTAATTGCACAATTCCCTCGTCCTCCACATCACACCTTCAACCCATAAAACTCCTTCTCCTCGTTAACCAAACCAATCACATCTCCCAGGAAAAACTTTCAAGCCTCTGCTTTTGGGAATTTGGGGAAATTTAGGGATGGTCTCAAGAAGTAGAGCTGTGATTCAGCTGATTATTGCTCCATCAATCCCCGAGGCCTTGGGTGGTGCTGTGGTGGTGGGTGACAGCTCTGTGGCCTCCTTTGTCACAGCCTAAAATAATGCAGCTATTACTGGATGTGCTGCTCTTGGCAAACGAAGCAGTAAAACACCTTGGGATTTTATTTCCTGCCCCAGACGTACAGGTTGCAGTCTTTTCAGGGAAGATGTTTGCAATTTCCTTGTAGTGACAGTATTTTGCTTTTCAGAGTTGCCAGATTGGCTCAACTTTTCTATTTCTTTTTCCTGGTCATGTGGCATTTCCTCTCTTATGGTTCTGTGGTGTTTATTACTATTGTCACCATCATTTCTGTATGAAGGATCCTTATTTAGGGTATTTTAACGGGTTAGTTTCACTCCAACATCTCTATTTAGGAGAAGGAATAACAGTAAAATGAAAATCAGTACATTTTTAAAAGTTAGTTTCAATGAAGTTTTGAAATACGTACAAAAAGTAGATCTCCTGGAAGACTGACTCAGGGAAAAAAGAAAATGAGGAATTTCAGTTCCTCAAGAAAAATTAGTAAATATTTGAGTTGCTTAGTGCAGTTTCTGAATGCAGTAATGATAATAATTGGCAATTTTTTTGGTCTCTAGCAGTGGCACAATCCTGTTTTTAGTTCTGTTCCCTTCTGCAGTGTAAGTATAATTTCTTTCTTTACCTTTTAGATACCATTGAGAGTGGGAAATACATTTACTATGACTTTACATGTGCTGATGTAAGTATTTTATTTTAAAAGATGTTATTTTCAAGTCCTGATTTCTATCAGGTCTCTTCCAAGAACATTCTGTTCTCCCTCCTTATTTTCCTCTGAGAAACAAAATATTTGACAAAGTCCAAGAGGAATCACATTCAAAATACTGTCATTTAACTGGGATGAAAGCTGTCATTAATATAAATAGCTCCAGAACTCCAATTTCCTTTCACACAATAAACTCAGCAGCAATGTTTATTGGGAAAGAAAACCACAAAGTATCAGTGGCAGTTAAAACAGAGTCAAACAGGAGATGCATATAGTGGGGTTTGATTCTCAAAATAGTGGAAATTTTTTAAAAAAAGATCGATTTTTATACTGTGAAAATACAGCTGAATGTCTCCAAAGAGTGAGGAAGACCCACACCTTGGCTGAACCCATGGAAACTACACCATGATTAAGTTTTATTGTCTTAATTTTTTTAGGCTGAAAATGCCTTGTCAGGGTTAATTTATGTCAGGGTGGAGTCCTGAGAGTGTCTCTGCTCAATATTGACAGTAACAATCACATAAGTAGGATTCCAGGTAACTCAATAACTTATTATTTGTAGAATAATAACAAATAATATCTGCTAAAGGTATTCATTCCTTTGCCATGATGGAATACCATGAACCAAGGTTGAGAAAGTAGAGGAACACAAGTGGAAGAACATGACTCATTACTTTTTTAAT
This sequence comes from Formicarius rufipectus, assembly GCA_013399695.1. Taxonomy (NCBI): domain Eukaryota; kingdom Metazoa; phylum Chordata; class Aves; order Passeriformes; family Formicariidae; genus Formicarius; species Formicarius rufipectus. The sequence goes on from VXAU01001357.1 coordinate 523,299, forward strand.
CATAAGTCATCAGAGAATCGTTTGTAGATAAGAAAACTCCGTTACTGTTGGAGTTTGAAATTCCTGTGGCCAAATAATTGCTTGACTGTAATGACATGGAATTAAAAATTAACCTCAACTTCCACGTGGAGAACAATAAAGTTCCACGCTGTCCTGTGTGACAGCCACGGTACAGTTCATCTCTTTGGACTCTTAATCTAATAATAATTAATGAAATTGAACGGGAAATGGCATTTTTATAGCAGGAAAAGTGAAAAAGAACCTTTGTTTGTGAAAACCTGGTGAGATCCCAGTGGAGGAAAGTTTACCCGCCCTGTCCCAGACACACCTCAGCCTTTTCTTGTTGCCCAAAAAAGGAAGCTGAAACACAACTAGGAAGCATATAATACGTATCATAGAAAAGCATTCTTGTGATAACAGGCAGGGCAATAATTAATACGTTAGGAGAATTACATTGGCTTGCTTTATACTGCAGCTTGAAAATCTGATTTAAAAAAATCAGTTGAATCAGAAGGATTTTTGGCAGACTTTTTTAATGAGAACGTGGCCACGATTTTCCTTTTCAGAACTCGCTGGTGCTGAGTGCTGCAGTCAACAATTACAACGATCCAAACCTCTTGAAATTTGAAGAAGTGAGGATGTTTGGAGTGGCCCAGAAAATATCATCAGTTACTGTGTATCACAACGATGTCGTGCAAGCTCATCCTCTCACTGTCAACTATGATGATGTAAAAAAGGTAAAACAATAAGAGCACCGTGGAAAGGAAATGTATTTCAGGTTGCATCACCTTTATTTTGTGTATGGCAAAGGACAGTGCTCAGTGCTACTGTTGTTTCAGTAAAATCCGGTGTGAATTTTATTACAGAATAAAAGTAAAATTGCATTCAACTCTGCTGCATAAAAGTGCATCCAAGTTGTGCTCAGTGCAGCAGTTTATTTGCTACTATTCATTACTATTTATATTAACTCCTGTATTTATTCCTGTTTGCTTCCAAGGAAGCTATGGGATTAACTCGATTATTTTAGATTTTTAATTTTTCTGATTTTTATCTGCAAAAAATATCAGTTGTTTGTGGTTTTTTGCCTCAAATGTTACAGGACAGGGTGGTTTGTGAGTTGTCAAGTCACAAAGTGCGTTATTCTTGCTGGCTGAAGGATTGATGGATGGGATGTGGCATTTAATAACTGTGTATTCTCCAATATTTCTAGACTGTTCTTATAACAGGACTGCAGCTTGAACTGGGCAAATCTTACACGTTGAAATGGGAGCAGCATTTGAACGACAATGAAAGGTTTGATTGTCATCCCGGTCCTGATGCAACAAAAGAAAAATGTGAACAACTTGGCTGTGCCTGGCAAGTAAGTAATTGTTTCTCTAAACTAATGAGACACAAAGATATCCAGAGATGGAGCTTTTCCTTTGTGGTGGTTACAGAATAAAATTATTCAGATTCATCAGCTTTAAATCAAATGGGGGCCCAGAACTCAGCTGGCCTGTCCCAGTGGATTTTATTTACCTCACTAATTGGCAACTGTGTAAACTCCTCCAAAGTGTATCAGAAATTGAGGAAAAATGGGCTATTTCTTGAAAGATGGAAAGAAATAACATTAGTTATGAAAAAGTAGAATAACATCTTCAGCTGCCTCTCCTGCTTCCCTGGCACCGTGGCCTGCAGGGCTCACCTTCAGTCACTGAGGACATTTTAAGTCAAATCAATTCCTCTGGATCTCAGTTTGAGAGGAAAACTTGGAACCTCCTGCAAATTTTGATTCTGATGTGAACTGTTTATATCCATGTCAAGGAGCTGTTTCCAAATCCCAGTCTCTGACATGGAGTTCTTTAACACACAGTTTTGTTTATTAATATCCCACAGCCCTAAACGTGTGGGAACAATGTGTCCTGGCAGGGCTGAACTTCAGAGGGCCCCTCCAACTGAATTACTCCTTGTTCCTCTAAACCCAAACTGTTCCTCTAAATCCAAAATGTACATCTCGGGCATATCCCTTGGGAATGAAGACCAAAATTCTCTGCTGGTGCTCCTGAACCAGCAACACCTGAAGGGCTTGATGAACTGTCCTGGTTTTGTTGTACTATTAAGGAGTTTTGGGGTATTTTTTGTAATTTTGGACATTTAGGAATGTTAGCAGATGTTGCATAAGTGGGGTGTGATTTTCAGTGGATACTTTAAGGATAATTTGTACGAATAAAGCCAACAGAAGGTTCTCTGATGTTGCCTCAATATCTGATGGGTTTTGGGCACATCCTCTTGAAAGAAGCCAGAGAGCAATGGGATGGAAAGCAAGGAAGTTTTGCTATTAAAATGAAGGAAGTTTTAGGAATGTCAACAGGCCAGGATTAAACCATATTGTGGGACTGAGCTGCAGATCACAGATATAGGGAAATTAAATCCAGCAAAACTTCAGTTCCCTGACTGAACTGTTTACACACCCTTCTCAGGATTGTTTTATCTGATTTAGTGTTGATATCCATGGATTCTGTATTATTTCTTTATTGTTGGGGGTTGCATTAAGTTTTCCCCCGGATTTCACATGTGACAGATGCCTGATAAAAATGAGATTCCATGCTCTCCCTAATAAGAACCCCCACATGTGGCCCACTAACACGTTTCTTCTTTCTGTTTGCATCAGGAAGCATCAACTCCAGGTGCCCCTTTCTGCTACTACAGCTCCCCCAATCCCTACTACTTGGAGAACATCCGATACACCACCTCAGGTCTCACAGTCACAGGTGTCACAGCTGACCTGACCTTGAACAGTGGCAGGAGCAGAGCCAACGAGAATGTCACTGCTCCCATCAGCACCCTCCGTCTGGAGGCCAAATACCACCTCACCAACATGCTGCAGTTCAAGGTAATGCCACTCCAGGGCTCCCAAAATCCCACTGTCAAAAACAGCCCTGCTTAGGGGAATTATAACAGCTTTTTGTATCACACAGTAAGTAGAACCCTTGTCTAAATATCTTTCTCCTTCTAAGCATTTATTGTTGTTGCTCTTAGCTGGCATATTTTTTTCTCATGGAATTTTGAGTACTGTTTTACAATGAAAGGGGTAATGTCAGTGCATATGTGTAATGTCCATCAGATGCTGTGAAAATATTTAGTTATTATACAGGTAAATTTATCAATAAGTGTTATCATGATTCTACAGCTTATTTTTACATCCATCGTTCTAGTCTATTCTTTTTGATACACTATTGCTTAACTGTAACTTATTGCCATGCATGAGCAAAGTATGCTGCCATAAAGTGATCAGACATCAAAAACTAACTTCTTTCAACTTTCAGAATACAGAAAGCATTTAAAAGAAACTCTAAAAGTTGAGCAAAAGATGAATTAGAAAGATATTTACCATACAGAGAAAGTATCTGCCTGTATGTTAAATATAAGTATATACTATAAATTCATATGGATAATTAGACAAGCCATTCCTGATCTTAAATAAAACCTTAAGGGATTTTTTTTCCCCCAAACAAAATCCTGTGAAAGAATTGGTGAAGGAACATTTATTAGAAGAAAATAGTCAGC